>CM028352.1:22054481-22179325 GCA_016618105.1 Dendrobium huoshanense | reverse complement strand
GGCTCCATTATACTTCTGGAGGTCAGTTCACCATCCCGGTTGTTGATCCGTGGACCCGTTGGCGTTGGCCGTCAACTCGGTGCAGAACACTCCCAGCGCCTTGAGTCTTACTTCCAGTCCATTCCTGGCCTTCAGATGGTCGCCTGCTCCACCCCATACAATGCCAAGGCCTCATGAAAGCCGCCATCCGCAGCGAGAACCCGGTGGTTTTATTCGAGCATGTTCTGCTATATATCTCAAGGAGAGGATCCCTGATGAGGATTATGTGCTGTGTTTAGAAGAAGCAGAAATGGTTCGGCCTGGGGAGCACGTTACGATTCTCACCTACTCTCGCATGAGATACCATGTAATGCAGGCTGCTAGACACTAATAAACAAGGGATTGACCCTGAGGTCATTGATATCAGGTCATTGAAACCATTTGATCTCTACACCATTGGAAACTCGATCAAGAAGACGCACCGAGTGCTGATTGTGGAAGAATGCATGCGCACCGGAGGTATCGGTGCGAGTTTGAGATCGGCGATCATTGACAATTTTTGGGATTACCTAGATGCACCTATAATGTGCTTGTCGTCGCAAGATGTCCCGACGCCATATGCAGGGACACTGGAAGAGTGGACTGTTGTGCAGCCGGCGCAAATTGTAGCAGCTGTGGAGCAGCTCTGCAAGTAATTTTTTATCATCTGGAAATTTGATTTGTTCACCCTAAAACGGCCATTGTTTCACTTTGTTGTTGATGTTATCGTATTCAGGCTGTGCGTTGCTCCTGTTATTTATTTAAAGCTGACTGGCTTCACAAATTCATATACTGTTTACCTGGGAAATGAATTTTGGTTGAATTGAGGTAGAATGTATCAATAATGCTTTTACAAGCCTCTCGTTTTTTTGAAATTTGCTCATATTGGAATTTATTGATCAGATTTTAAAACGTTTGTCTTATAAAAAGGGCATTAGTTCACCTTCTAATATTCATTTCGGTTCTTTTTTTTTTTTGGTCAAATGCTTGAAATTCAGGCTTCGTTTGGGACAGTTTTTTTACTGCTTTTTGAAGTGGCTTTCTAGTTCAAAATTTTTAATTTTGAATAAAAAAACTGCTTTAAGAAGCAGCAAGAAAGCCGTCCCAAACGAAACCTCAGAGGCTGCTTTGTTTTCTTAGTAGTTTGTCAATTGCTGCCTGCAATTTGTTGTTTGTCTGTGATAATTATGACATCTTTGGCATGTTTATTATGAAATGTGTAAAAGTAATATAGAATTTTGTTGCAAACGTTGAGTTTTCAACAAGTGGAATATAAAATAATTTTCCATTTTGCTGTCATATGAAAGCAGATTATTTGGTCACCTTAGGCATGTTTCTTAGGGTCCTAAAGCCCCTTGTACTCAAGATTTCACCTATGTGGGTTTGTGCCAGAAATTTATTTTATGGTTTAAATAAATAATATAGTAACTTCATTGAATGCTAAGTGATGGAGCTTAATAGCATGTACTTGTTGAAATTATTATCTCATTTTAGCCAAACTATCCATAAATTAGTAAGATTGAATGAAAGCTTAAGCTTAAGTGGATGCAAGTCAGTGGCGGAGCAAGAAATTTTTCATAAAGAGGGCTTAATTTGTTTTTTTTTTTAATTCCTAAATATGTAAAACGACAACAGCAAACAATAAAAAATTCATAGTATGTTTCTCAAGTGAATCAAAATAGTGATAAATTGATAATAATATATCTTAAAAAAGCAAAACAAAAATAAATTATGAACAAAGCCTTTAATGTATGAATCAATACACTAAAAATAATTAGATTCAGATGCACTAATCAAACAACCTTTTCACAATATGAGCTAAGCACGACAACTCCAGTCAGCAAAACGAAATCACAATCTAAACTCAGCATGACTTTGTACAGAATTAAAGGAAGCTAAGCACGACAACAACAAACACAATCCCACTATGAAAACAACAAACACAATCCCAAACTGAAAAGAAATCTTACATAAGAACTAAAAATATCAAATGAAATCCTTGCAAACGATATCTTTTATAGAAAACTAAAACGAAATTGCAAGAGATTTTGAGAGCTTACCTTATGCACTTCAAGTGTGAATTGCCGGATCGAAGACGAAAGAAGAGAGTGAATCTACAAATGCATGGGTACGAGTTGTCAGATGCACCGTTTCAAGATGATCCTCCTGCGTGAAATCCAATGCAAGGCAACTGGCCCGTTTGGACGCACTGGTGAAGCCGTTGAGGCCTGAGGCAGAGGCAACGAGACGAGAACTTCCTGCGCCGCACGACTCACGAGAGCTTTTGAGGCCGAAGTATTAGGTCAAGCGAATGTAGAACCCCCAAAATGCCGAACCGTCTATACACATGAGGTTTTTTTTCGCAGAAGGTGCACGTCTCCCTGTGGGACCCCGCCTGCCTCCGCCGTTGATGCAGATGCAACAATCACCTACATTCTGTTAGGAACTAGGACTTTAAGAGTCCGGATCTGTTTGGGATGGTTGCAGTTTTTTTTTATAAAATTGATTATAAAGCTGTTATAAAGAAAATAATTTTTTTAAAAGTTGCTGTAAAAGATAATTTTCTTGCAAAAAATTTTTTACAATCTGAAAAATAAAACAGTAAGAAAAATATCCCAAATAAAATCTAAAACAACATTGAAGTTGCAGAGCTTCAATGAGATTATTTTAAAGCTATGTCAAGCGCCAACTCTAACACCCAAACATAATTGCTATAAGATTTACTTGGAACTCTTTGCTCAGGTCTCCAACATTGGACGCCTTCCAGGAAACCTCTGTTGTCTCTACCTCCACTAGCTTATTCTCCATCTAGACAAATAGGAAAGGAAGCCTCCAGCTAAATGTATTATGAGAGATAAAAACTCGCTCATTTATAGGGGTATCAATTAGGATTGGCAAGTCGAGTTTGACTTTGACTTAAAACTGACTTAATTTGAACCCAACGTGCTAATCATATGATTCAAACTATTTGATCTGAACCGGATTCGACCCGAACTCTGCTAACCCAAAACTGACCTGTTTGGCCCATTCATCATATAAATTATGCAAATTTTTTAATCAACACAATTAGTTTAACTCAAATAAACTCATTTAACCCTAAAATGATCCTTTTAATTTGAAAATTAATCTAAATAATTGAATTAAAAAAATATAGAAGCTACTATTAACATAAGAGATGACTATAAAATATCAAAATTAGTGAAACAAAATTTTCAAATCAAACATACATCATAACAAAATCAAAGCTAAAAAGAAAAAGTTCATAAGATAGCTAAAAATTTATGGGACATGAACAAAATAGTGTCAACCATTCCATTTTCCAAAGAACCATATGAAAGCAAACAACATAATTATTTTGGATCCCAATGGTACATTTCAGCAGAGATAGATAGGAGTAACCTACTTGAACTAATAAAGAACTAGTAGAAACAATAGGGTCCCAAAAATAAATGGCAAAGAGCAAAAATCTACCAAAAGCCACCAGCATAAAAATCAAGTGGACCACATCCAACAGCATAAAAATAAAAAAAAATGACATATCGCCCATAACTCATACACATCACCACGGCCAAATCTACCTAAAGCCTAGGAGGGCAATTGCCCCACGCCCCCACCCCCCTCTTCTATTTTTTAGTCTTTATTATAAGGTTTTAAGGCAATTGCCTCCCTAAAAGTTTTAAAATACTATGGTCTTTAAGCAATTGGTCATAGCATAATTAAACACATTGTGTAGATATTTTATTATTAGGGAACAACGAACCAGATACAAAGAGAAATAATAAAGGTAGAATCCCGCCAGGGGGCGCTGCCCCCTTGAACTCCTGATATATCTAGGAATTCTTTACAATTTTACTTATAAATTTGCCACACCCCCCCTAAAAATTAAGACGGGTTCCACCCCTGCACACCATATATATGCAAGACTCGAATCTAAGACCACTTAGTTGGTAGCCAAAGCTTCAAATCGACAAACCAAGAAGAATTAGGTGCCCTCCCAAATAATATTTCATAAATCTCTAATAGGAAAAGAGGTTATAATATTGCATCCACCAAAAATAATTGAGGGCTCCACAATCCCATACGAGTTTTGTTAGCTTCAAAAAATGAGAGAAACATGAAGACAATATTAATAAAAATTATAGGTATACAAATAAATCTTAGAAAAACATAAATCTAAGAAAGATATAGATCCGAAACAAAATATATAAATCTAACATTAAATATAACACACATGTAACAATTTAATAATAATAGTAATAGCAAATATAATAATAATACATCTTTCCATACTTACTAAAAAGCTATTTTAAAAATCAATAAGAAAGCTGTCCCAAATAAAGTTTGCCTTTGTTTGGGACGGCTTTCTTACTGCTTCTTAAAATAACTTTTTAGTATAAATATTTTAATTTTTATACTCAAAAGCTGCTTTAAAAAGTAATAAGAAAGTCGTCTCAAACGAAACCTAAGTTATCAAAAAATTACTTACATATATGGTTGATCAATTAGTTCTAAAATTGAGTTAATTTATGTTTAATTTAAGGCTTCGTTTTGGACGGTTTTTTTGTTGCTTCTGAAAACAGCTTTTTAGTACAAAAAATTAATTTTTGTACGTGAAAGCTGTTTTAAAAAAGCAATAAAAAGTCATCATAAATGAAGCCTAAATCACTATTATATGATGAGGTGGTATGAATGCATACATTTTATATATTCAAGTTGTAAAATTGACAATGCAGTGCGTTAACATTTTTTCTATATATGATGCATTACAATTGTCTTATGGCAGCTCTATAGTCCATCTGGGATGACTATACCATTTTATAAAGTTGATTGTGGAATTTTTACAAGAAAAACAACGTAACTATTCTGGTTGAAAAAATAGCCTTCTACTATAAAATTTTTTAAAAGCAATAAAAAAATCATTAAAAAAAGCATTAATGAAGCAAAATTATGATTGTTATCTCAAAAACAAAGCAACGAAAGAGTTAACCCAAACAAACCCTCAATCAAACCTAATATGCTATGATTTATGATTGAGACAAAGGTTTCGTTTGGTATAGTTTTTTTATTACTTTGTAAAGCTACTTTTTAATAAAAAAAAATGTTGTTATATGTTACCTAGAATTGTTTTGAGACGGCTGTAACTTTTTATAAAAGTTTTTAAAAACTGCTATAAAGAAAGTAAATTTTTTAAATTATTTTAAAAATTAAAATTTAAGCATAAAAATTTCTTAAAAAAAATGAAAAATAATGCTCATGTAGAAAATATGATTGTGAATTAAAAAATAAAATAATAAATGATTATTTATTTATTTTTTTAATGTAATTTTAATATGATTTTTATTATTTGCTACCACCGTCGCCAGCGTTTTACGCTCACAAAAAAACTCATCGGGCTTGGATAGGGCTGCAAACGAACC
This sequence comes from Dendrobium huoshanense, assembly GCA_016618105.1. NCBI lineage: Eukaryota > Viridiplantae > Streptophyta > Magnoliopsida > Asparagales > Orchidaceae > Dendrobium > Dendrobium huoshanense. Next base: position 22,173,890 of record CM028352.1, on the reverse strand, counting down.
GAGCCGAGCCGAGTATGTGAGTGTTCATGTTTGTGTTTGTTTAACATTAGCTTGTTCATGTTTGATTCGTGTTTGATTCGAGCTTTATTATTTGTGTTCATGTTTTGGTTCATTTAATTTAAGGGTGTTCATGTTTGGTTCATGTTTGGTTCATGTTCGTTTGTTTAGTGCTTATCGAGTTTTAAACAAGCTATGTTCGTGAACATATTTCGCAAACAATCTATTGAATAAGCAAACCATAAATTTGTTCATGAACATCCTAAACAAACAATCTAACAAACATGGACAAATATGAAATGTTTCTTGTTATTAATAAAAAATAATTATATTATTATGTTATAATTAAAGTTTTTATATTATGTATATTTATCATTTTTATAATTACGTATTATTTAAGTTTTTATCGAGCGATTTTAATAGAACCCGAATCGAGCTTTTTATCGAGCTTGTTCATGAACCTCAACTGATGTTGTTCGCGAACATAAACAAGCTGAACGCATTAGTGTTCAAGCTTGTTTATTTAAGAATCGAGTATTTAAAATATTGTTCAAGTTTGTTTGTTAGTTAATTAAACGATCACGAACGAGCTTTAATCGAACCGAACAATGAGAACGTTTGGTTCGCTTGCAGCCCTAGGCTTGGGGTTGAAACGGCAATGATTGATTGTTGGAATCTAATAAAGTCCCCCATTCAGAAAGCTTCATCACATCAAGCCTATAAAAATATCCAAAAATGCGCAGTTAACGAAATTTCATCCACCACAAATGTAACACTCATCAGAACCGTCCATTCCGAGCCTATCCTCTCCGCGCGGTCCCGCACTTCACCTGCCAATGTTCTCACCCGCACGTGTCCTCCCCCTATCCTAAAATACAGAGAAAAATAAATATCAGCTATAAATAATTAAATATATAAAAAAACAAAATAGATATATAACATTTCAAATAAAAGAATTCTAAAAATATTAATATTTAATTTAAAATAAAAAACGCAGAATATATTTTTTTTTTTGTTTTTAAGAGATCCAATAAAATTTTAAAATATTTAAAACTCACTATTTAGTTTAATTTCTACGTATTTGATAATTTTCAAAATATTGAAATTTATTTATCATTATTAGATTCCCATTGTAAAAATAGTTAAAAAAATAATAGTAAAATAAAATTTATGATTATAATCTTAAAAATAAAATGGTAAGAAAATTATTTCAAATAAATGCTTAATGTCAATAATATGGAGATTCATATTACAAGAGAGAATAATTCAATTTAGAATTTATTAAAGAAAAAATAAATGAGGATGTAATAATAATATTTCATATGGCTCACCCATTTTGGAACAATTATTACGTCCTCTGACCGGATGTAGAGCTATGTTCGGCCGCCAATAACATGTCGCCACGTGCTCTTACTCTTTACCGCGCGGCTCGACGACTTGACCCGAAGCGGAACCCGGGAATGCTATGTTCGTGGTTTTCTCGGTATTGCTCGGTATTTGCTAGGTATTGCTTTGCAAAAATGAGAAATACCGCTCTGTGAAGACCAATACCATGCAAATACCGAGTTGTACCGAGTTTTTTTACAACTCGGTACAACTCAGTATTTGCTCAGGATTTGCTCGGTATTGCTAGGGATTTGCTCGGTATTGCTAGAAAAAACTTGGTACAACTCAGTATTTGCTCAGGATTTGCTCGGTATTGCTAGGTATTTGCTCAGTATTGCTAGAAAAAACTCGGTACAACTCAGTATTTACTCAAGGTTTGCTCGGTATTGCTAGGTATTTCCTCGGTATTGCTAGAAAAAACTAGGTACAACTCGGTATTTGCTCGTTATTGCTAGGTATTTGAAATATATCCAAAAGGTGATGGGATGTTGTTCAGCTCGTCAAGGATTTAAAAAAACGCACGTGCGAGAACCCGAAAAACAGCGGGTCGGGTCGGCGACTTTTCTTCATGCTACGTGGCGCTAAAACATTGGTGGCCGAATGTAGAGGAGCGTACGTTCACCGGACCGAATAAAAGTTCCCCATTTTGAGTGAGCTCTAAAATAGTTTATTCCAAAAAAAAAAAAAGAACAGATTGAATTAGAGATCCTGACCTAAATCAAAGCCTAAGAGAAAGATCAACTTGTGACTCCTCTTCCTCATCGGCAGCAACATCCTCATTTGCCTCCCATTGATTGAGAACAGATCCCCTCTGCCAATTAAGAAAATCCATCGTCTCGCATCCGTCTGCGGCATCCCCCGCCGGCGCAGGAACAAATAAATGCTGGCCATAACCATCACCAAAGCGGGCGGCGCCACCACTATGGACCCCAAAGAAACCGGCCGCCTCCCCGACTACAGCCGAAGACCGACATCCATGGGATTCGATTGGGAGCGACACCGGTGAGGAGAAAAAAGGAGGCGGCGGCGGCGGCGGTGGTGGCGTGAGATATAGGTGGTGAGGGTTCCAGCTGACGCTTCGCTCCTTCTTATGGGCGTTCTGGTGGCCGCCGAGAGCTTGGGATTTGAGGAATTTTTTGTTGCAGAAGAGGCAGGGGAAGAGACGGAGGTCTCTTTGGTGCTGGGGAGTTGAGGGGGAGGAAGAGGAGGTGGAGGGGGAGGAGGTGGTTGGCTGTGCAGATAGAGTTAAGGAGAAGTCTCGGCTTGCTGGAGATGAAGACGGCGGCGGAGGAGGCGGTGGGTGGTCTGCTGGTGGGGAAGAGGAAGAGGGAGAGTGGGGCAGTTGTGTTGCTGTTTGCATTGTGATGTTCTGTTGTAGCTCTGAACAGTGGACTGTTTATGGTGAGACAGAGTGAGAATGCTTTCTGTATGTGCGTGGAGGAGGGTATAATGGGTATTCAAGCAAGCCATACAACAAAGGCAGCGAAATTTTAAAATAAAACATTAAAACCTTAAATAAAGCGATATTATTCAGAAGATTTTTTTTTATAAAACCCGCATAATGAGCCTACGCGTTAATTAAAAAGAAGTTTATAAGTCTTAGGGCATCTCCAATGGATCCGCAAACGAGTGTTTGCCGTGCTCAATGTCGCTCCAACGGAGCGCTATTTTCTACCGCATACGGTCGCTAATGAACAGTGCGACGCCATATTTGGCGTCGCACTGTTCACCCGTCATTTGCCTTTTTTTTTTTTTAAACTTAATTATTAATTTTAAAGATTAAAAATTAGAATTTTTTTTATTAATTAAAATAATAAATTAGAAATATCTTATTTTTTAGTAATCTAAATTTTTTTTTACAAAATTAATTAATGTAAGTTAACATTAAGATAAAAATTAAGATAAAAATCTCATACATAAAAGATATTGAGAAGTACAATACAAAAAAAAAAAAAAAAAAATCAAAATACAGATTACATTCGAATAACAAAAAATTAAAATAACAAGTAACAACAATCTAATAATCGGGAAGATTGACATCGGCTCCTCCAAGATCACTGAGATATTGTCCAAATGAACTTGAAGAAGGAGGTTGTTGTTGATGTTGTTGTTGTCCGAACCTCTTTTCTAAAATTCGGGCTTGTTCAGCTTGGACAAATTCACGAACATCAGGATTTTGTATAGAACCTAAGTCTTGAAACAAGATCTTATTTTCTTCTTTGAGTTCTTTTAAAGCATAGTTCTTATTTTGAAGCTCCAAATGTTGTTGTCTCTGTGCACTTGTTTTTTTATGACATATTTATATTCCAAATTATTTTATAGAGCAAAAAATATTTGTTTTAATTATATTAGATTTAATTCAAAAATTCGATAAATAATATTAATGATTAAAAATATGTAAAATGAAATATGGGAAAGAATATACTAGGAATATTCTTTTTTTGGTGTTAGAAAATGGAGTTCGGTTGGAGACAAGTTACTGCATTTTGGTGTATTACTGCATTTTTGAGTGAAAAATGAGTTTTTCGGTTGGAGATGCCCTTAGTGAATCAACAATCGTCTAAAAATAAAATATTTGAAGCAAAACCTACAAGCCGTGGATCCAATCTATTACGAGAGACAACAAAAGCAAAATAAAAACCTAACAAAGAACATAACAACAACAAAAAAGGAATAAGGGCCAAGAGTGAATAACGGTCAAGGAGCAACCCAAAGAAAGAAGCCACTGATCAAGACAATCAAAGCAGCCACCCAATCAAGACAATCATGAAAATACCCAAGGTAAAAAATCGCTTGTTGAATGAGGAATTGGCTCTTAGTTTTTTTTTTAGCATAAAATCGTTGATTACAAAAAATGTCATTCCCCACTATTAAGAAAAGTATTGATACACTGCAATGAACATTAATTATAAAAGATTGATTCAGTGGTGGGAGTTGTAAGAGCCTAAGCAGTACTTTCAATATAGGGTTGTAAAGGAATTGAGCTGAGTCGAGTAAGTGCTTGTTCATATTTGAGCTTGTTTATTAACAGCTTGTTCAAGCTCCTTTCAAGCTTAATTCTAGCTTTTCTATTTGTGGTTAAGCTTGATTCATTTAAAATGGAAGAAGTTCAAGCTTGATTTATATTTTGCTCATGTTTGTTTCATAGTGTACTTATTGAGCTTTAAATCAGCGACTTGTATAAATAAATAAAAGAGTCTTATCGAGCCAATCACGAACAATTATAATGAGCTTTATGGAGCTCTTTAATGAACATATCTGTCAAGCTTTAACTAGTCCGTAAATGAGCCAACCTATCAAGCATTTTCGAACTTAAAAATAAGTAGCTTGATAGGCTCTTTATAAATAACATCAATTTAATTTATGTTTAGAGTTTAATCTAATTAATATATGTTTTCATGTTTTTCATGTTTAACAAGTTTTAAATTTATTAATTAAAGATTAATTATGATATTAGTTTATAATAAATACAAATCATTTAAATTAATTTAGTCGTTGTTTTTTATAATAAGACTTACATAAGTTTCTTAACAACATTGCTCACAGTTTGTTATTGAAAATAAATTGTGTTTCCTAATGAGCTTGTTCACAAGCTATGTATCAAATATTAATCGAGCTTCTTATCGAGCTTATTGGCGAGGTTAAATCATATTGTTCATGAACATAAATAAATTGAATAAATAGCTGTTCAAGCTTGTTTATTTTAAAAAATTGTTCAAACTTATTTGATTAGTTAAACAAACGATCGTGAACAAGTTGTAAAGGAGCTGAGCCACGAATAGCTTATCGAACACTCAATTCGATTGCAACCCTACTTCAAGAGATCATTCATTGTTGGTTTAATAATTCTTCATTAAAAAGGGAAGACAATAGAAAAAAAGCGTCCAACATAAATTTTGGTTGTTAATATTGGGATTCAAAGTTGATATAGACGTCATATATCTACCTTATGGATGATATTTGTAACAACCATTAGCAATGAAGTGAGTGAGCATCAACATTTATGTCATTAATGTGTATTTGTATTATAACTATTGGCATGCATTAATATTCATGTTAATTGAAAACGACGAAGTCAACGATCATCAGTGTATTTGGGTGATAGTAGTAATGAGACTCTAGTGAGGCGACGATGGTTGGGAGATTTAGTCGAGCAATATTGGTTAGGAGACCATAGTCCGGCAATAGTGCTTAAGAAATCTTTATCAAATGGTGTTGGATAGAGAACTATATTCGGGCAATGGTGGTCATGGAACTGTAGTCGGACGATAATGATAGAATGACCATAATCGGGTAACTATGTTCAAAGGACTGTTGTCAGGTGACAATAATCAGGAGAGCATAGTTTAGCAACAAACGTCAGAAAATCATATTTGAATGACAATAATTGGAGGTTTGTAGTTGGGAGATAATTGTTAGGAGATATTAAATAATTAGTAATTATGATGGTAGTTTAGATTAATTAATCCTTACACAAGACTTAATTAGTATAATTATATTACTTAGATGATGATTATAGATTAAATGCTAATATATGCTAACTAATATAAATTACATCTTTTTTTTATTTTTATTTTCAAACATATTTGTATATTCTACTTTCAAAAAATAAGAATAATATGAACAGTCAAATATATTTTGTTCTCTTACATAAAAAAATAAAAATAAAACATATTATTAATTATTCTCTCTTTTACATGAGGCTGTGAACGCTAAACTGTTCATTTCAGAGCCAACAAAGGTCACAATAAATAATCATTAAGAATTGCTCATAAAAGACTAACCACCGACAAATGGACCGTCCATTCTAAAGAGGACAATTCCGCTCAGGACAATGGAGTTGATGAGCAGTATATTTTTGCCCTGATAAAGCTGCCAGCCCTTATTTTTTATTTTCTAAAATGAGCAGGTTTAAGTTCGATAAATAGCTCCTGAGCAAGCTTAGATGTATAAGTGAGTGACGTTCGCTCCTGAGCTAATTTGGACTTGACTCGCTAATGAGCTTATAAGTCGAGCTTATCGAACTACGAGCTCAAGTTCAAGCGTAAATTCGAGTTTATATATTATATAAGCTCGAGCTTGAGTTTGACCTAACTCAGCGCATTTGTTGATCCGACTTGATTAATATTAATTAATACATCAGTATTTATATTAGCTTTATTCATCACATTTCAAAAAAAGAAATCAAACTCCAAAACGAGTTAATCTCGAGCTTTTATCGAGTTCCAGCCTCATATTTTTCACTCAAGTCGAGCTCAAGTTTGAGTTCGACCTCAATATAAGTTAAATGAGCTTGACTCTATTAAGCAAAAACTTGGCTTAGATGCATGAGCTTGGAGAAACAGATTTCTCCTCTAATCACTTGGCCATACAAGTCTTTCAACTTCTAAGTTGGCTTACTCCATAAGAGAGGAAAGATGTTTGATCTATAAGAATAGGAGGTTAAGTAGAAGAGGAGAGAGAATGGTGAGAAGATAACACATAAAATGATAAAAGTTATAAAGGAAGCCATTTGTCAGTCTACATTCACGACGAGTAAAGAAGGGAGAATATTTCAGTACTATTCTAGGGAAAGAGAGAAAAGCTCTCAAATTTCCTAGCTCTCATTTTCTCTCTTAGGTTGCAAGATTACAAGAGTTAAATTATAATAAAGATTCATCGAGGTTTAGGGTGGTTGGTGGACGAGCACGGTTGGGAACCGTCCATCCCGGGTTCAAATCCTCTCTATTACGGTCTCGCCTCGCCTCTTCAGTGGGGCAAAGCAAGTGTGGGCCCGATGTCAGTGGGTGACCTTGTTAGGTTCTACCGAGGGATTAGTTACGCCGACAAGAGCTCCATTTAGAGTGACAGTCGCTAGATATCCCCGTTCCAAACAAAAAATTATGATAAAGATTCAAAACTCTTCCATAGGCTAAAGATAGGAGTGGGGAGCCTCAACTTGAGCAAGGCAGTGCTGAGATGGAAAGTGGAATGAATGCCATAGGTGATTGCTTCCAGTAGTGGTAGAAATGGTCCACATGGTCATCTTAAAGATGATTAATTGGCAAGTGGCAGGCATTAAAGGACAGAATGATTAGCTACTAATTGATCCTTGATAATAATGTAGAGATATGATAAAGAGCATTGCGATGCAATAGAGAATATTCTTATTGTAGTGGTTTCTTCATAGGGAGAAGTGGAACGTGACATGGCTAAAATGCAATGATTATAGGCACATCAAGACAAATAGGGCTGTCAAAATCAGGTCACGTCATTCGACTATTGCGGGGTGAGGGGTCAATTGCTCGGCGAGTCGATGGCAACGCGGGCAGATGTGACGCCGGCAGACGCAACAAAGACACACGACGAGATGCGGTCAACGAGGGCACTCGATACAACAGCGGGCAGACTCGATCAGCGCTGACGCCCCATCAGTCTGATGAGGTCAGCGCGAATGTGACAATTGGCAGACCTGGCAGACATGAGTTCCGGAGTGCGGGCAGGAATCGAGATTCCCAATTTCAACATTTCGTGTACAGTGGGTCGGAATTCAAGTCAATTCGGGTCATTCTTGAGTTTTCGGGTCAACCCGAATCCGACCCAATTTTAAAACGGGTCAATTTATTGAACCTGAACCCGACCCATTTCACAAACGGGTTGATCCTAACCTGAAATTTTCCAATCAGGTTCGAGTCGGGTTTTTGAGTCATGTCAAATACTGACACCCCTAAAATAAATATGATGAAATATTATAGGGTTTGTTGAAAAATATGATCATGTAAAGGGATAGTTCAATCATATATGTTGTGTCATTCATGTGTCAACTTGCAAATGCTCTAATCAACTTTGTAGGAATAGCTAGGTGGGGGATCCTTAGATTGTAGCTCCTGAATGGACTAATAAGGTTAATCTTTATTGGTGTTGTGTTGACTTTCTTTTAACAATGTTCTAAATCCAGTCAGCCGGTTTTGATAGGTTATTCAAGTCAAATTCAAATATATCTCTAATTGGAAATGCAAAATGAGGTATTATAAGGCAAGAAAATTAACTTATATGTTAAGAAAATAGTAAATGTATCATATAAAAAATCAAATAATATATATTGAAATTTTTTTATCCAAAATAATTTTAAAGATTTGACCGAATTTTATTTTATTTTTAATTCTTTGAATATGCTTCTATATTATTTGGACTTATATTTTGATGAAGTGGATGATTGATTGAGCTCATGAAAAATACAGTCGATAGTGATGTAGGTCTTCATTATGAAAATTAGACGTTAGTGGCATAACTACAAGTACGGGTGTCAATTTCGGGTCACGGGTCGGGTTCGGGTCGAACCCGGAACTGACCCGGGTTCAAACGGGTCAACCCTAACCCGACCCGGGTAGACAAACGGGTCGGAAAACCGAACCCGGACCCGACCCGGCGGGTTGCCGGGTTGACATGACCCGACCCGGTTTGGGTGGCCGGCGCCGGAACAACGGCGGGGGACGCGAGCGCGGCGGGCGGACGTGAGCGGGACAGCGCGGGCGCGGTCGAGCGCTGGCACGCGGGTGCGGTCGAGCGCTGGCACGCGGGCGAGGTCGGGCGCGGTCGAGCGCAGGCACGCGGGCGCGCTGTCGGGCGCGGGCACTCGAGCGCGGCGGGCGCGGGCACGCGGGAACGCTGGACACGCGGGCAGCGCTGCCGAGCGGGCGGCGGGCAGTGCGGGCGGGCGCGCGGTGGGTAGCGCGCGGCGGGCGGGCGCGCGGCGGGCAGCGGGTAGAGGCGGGATTCGAATTTTTTCGAATTAAACGGGTTGGCGGGTTGACCCGGCAACCCGCCGGGTCAACTCGAACCCGACCCGTTTTTTAAACGGGTCGATTTCTGGAACCCGAACCCGACCCGTTTTAAAATCGGGTCGGGTTCAACCCGGATTTTCCGGGTCGGGTTTTTGTGTCGTGTCAAATATTGACACCCCTAACTACAAGGCTCATGAAGAACATGTAATTTTGAGTCTGTTTAGTACTGCTGGAACATTCGCAAGAGTGGAGATATATAGAGTTTAGTATTATAGTTTCGTACAATGATCAAATATACGTACAAATAATTAAGAGGGAAGAGGGTGCAACACTCATAAGAGAAACCATATTTTTTTTACGTGAAAAATTAGAAAAAGGAAAAAACCACAGGATTTGACCCAGTTAAAAATGAATAACCTATTGTTTGTTGTTGAATACAAATAATACCCTTCCTCAAGGGATGGCGTTGGCACAATATGTAAATATACATATGTTGACCTCATTTTTATTGTGTTTTTCCCTCGACCATGCTTGATCAACTTGACCGAGCCACGACGAGTCAAACTCAAGTTGAATCGGCGTCAATTAGAATTTGATTTGAAATTGACTCGGATCGAGTCGAATTTGACTCAATTGCATGCGATCAATTTCGATCAACATATGTCGACCTCGTCGGGCCCGGTTTGATTTCAGTTAGCATTTTTTTTTTTTTTGATTAATTTCGTATTATTAAATTAATTGAATTAGATCGAGCTTAACTTGACTCAAATTGAGTTAAATTCGGACTCGAATTTGACATGATTCAGCTCGAATCAGTTTGATTCAATTCCAATTAAAAACCATTTAGCTTTTCTAACAAATTGTATTTATTCCTAAATCTAGAAATGAATTCGACGGTCTCTATTTGTGTTCACCAGGCAACGAAGGACATGCAGAGACCCATCATTTGGAGTCAGACAAAGGGCGAACAGTGGAGCCGGACGACGGTGGTGTCGGGGTGGAACTTCAAGATTCTTCAGGCCTTAGAACTCTCCTAGTCCCTTGAGTCATTATCTTAGGGTCTAAGCCTTCTTCAACTGTCTCCTTCGTGTAGGGAGAGAGGGTTTATTTATACATTTTGGGAGTGACATGCTTAGTAAATATCGAGAAAATTCATAACAAATACAAAGTATTTCATCAGACGGCCCATATTTATTCTCTCAATTATAGAGTATTCATAAAGCATTTAAGAGCCAAAATGATATCAAAATTAAATAATCTTGAGTTCATTGGATTTGTCTTGTCAAGTCACTCGATTCAATAATAAACATATCATATTTGAATATCATTTATTTATCCAATTAATGATTTGAAACTTCCAAATATGCTTCAGCCACTTGATTTGAGCTCATTTGGGATCATATTGTATCGATTTTGATGTTTTGGGTTCGTCTCATTGAGACATTCAGTTAGACTATATGTTTGTTGAAATGGTCCAAAATTTAACTTAGAAAGTTTTTAATTCTGATATGCATCAAGAGTTGCATGCGATCAAAATAATATTTTGTAAGGTATGAGAGTCCAAATGGTTATATTTTGTGAGTGTTTGTTAACTTAATTTATAAAAAAATCAAATACTAAATTCTTTTGGAATACATGAAATTTAATTATAATAAATAAAAATAACAATTAATAATTAATAATTAATAAATGAAATATTTCTTACAATGAATACAATTAATGTTTTGGTGGGTGCCACCAAACCCCAGTGGTGGGATTTATTATTTTGTGCGGAGTGCGGAGGGCGTCCGGAGACTAATAAAAATATGTCACATCACTTCATTGTTGGGTACTCAATTCGGTACCCGCACTCGATACCTTTAAGATATCGCTGAGTACTCAGTGCTTAAGTCCCGGTGGTGGAAACGACAAGCAAGATAAACAGGAGATTCCATGTCGCTTATGTAAGCATCCCACCAACGGCAAAATCTTACTCGATCGCCAAGAGTGATGGGCAAAACGCCACGTTCCCACTATCTATTGGTCAATTTACGCGTGCTGAAGTTTTTATCCCACAGCGAATTCGCGGCATTTCGGTCCTTCGGCAGTGGACCAGCGGAGGAAGAAATGGTCCAGGGTTTAAAGCATTAAAGATCGTGCAACCCACCGGTCCATGTCCGGTTCGGTCAATGGACAGAAAAGTAGTTATGTTCTGGTGTCTGCTGCTGCCAAGTTGCAGTCCGTTTTATTGTAGAAGGTTTGGTTGTTCTGCCCCTACTATCAGATCTCTGATCTTTTTTATTAAAAGTCTTATTTGGAGCAAAACTCAGAGGTAGAAGAATTTTGTGGATAGTAAACCTTTTTGCTACTATGATATTTGAGAATGGATTCATGTGTTTGATAATTTCTAGCCTTCTATAGCTTGAGACCCTCTTTGAGATGCCTCTGTCTAGATATGAATTATTTTGTACGGATAGGGGTGTCAATATTTGACCCGACACGAAAATCCGGGTTGGACCCAACCCGATTTCAAAATGGGTCGGGTTCGGGTTCCTGGATTTGACCCATTTGAAAAACGGGTTGGGTTCAGGTTGACCCGGTGAGTTGCCGGGTCAACCCACGAACCCATTTAACTTGAACTGCCCCCCTGCCCCACCTACCCGTACATTGCCCGCGGCTGCCCTAACCATGCCCGCTCAGCTGCCCGCGCAACAAAGCCTGCCAGCGCACGCTGCCGCGCCGGCGCCCCACACCCGAGGCTGCTCGCTCGCTGCACGCACCCACCTGCGCGCCCGTGCCCGCCCTCTTTAGCCTGACTGCGTCCGCGCGTTTCGGGTCCCGTGTCGGATCGGGTCAACCCGGCAACCGCCGGGTCGGGTCCGGGTTCGGATTTCCTACCCATTTATCTACCCGGGTCGGGTTATGCTCGACCCGTTTGAACCCGGGTCAGTTCCGGGTTCGACCCGAACCTGACTCGTGACCCGAAATTAACACCCCTATGTACGGACACCATATCGAAAGAACCGTCCGATTTGTCTCTGCAGTGGGCAATAAAAGCGCAGCTCGCTGCATTTTTAATGTTCATAATGCGTTTTTATTGTTCGCAGAGGCAGAACCGGAATCTGGTGTCCGTACAAAATAATCTCTAATGTCTAGATCTAGTCGATATTGGGATTGGTTCTTTTTAGCTGCTATGAGTCTTTTTGACTGCATTTTTTCCCTGGGCTATTATGATGAATGATCTCTCTATTTTCCTGTAGGTTTTGGCAGCCTGTGCCCATTCATTGCTCTGTTGGTTTATTCTCTGCAGCTCAACAATCTACCTTACATTATTTGGACACTTGTGGATGGCCATACTGGGAGGCAACCAGACCCTGTTGGCCTGTTCTACTGTCTAATATTTCAATGAGAGATCGTTAATTTTGGGTTTATTTTGGTTTTATAGGCCTTCGAGTTTTCTTTTACCTGTAATTTTTCTTTTGTGATCTCTTCATTTCCGACGATGTAATCTTTTTTCAGTTTTTCTCATAGCAATGGAAAGGGGACATCCCAAATTTTCCAAAACAAAAAAAACAAAAAGGAAGATTTACATACATACCACCTAATACTATTCTATTTACATATTTAACACCTAAAACTTTAATATTACATACATATATATATATGAAAGTTAAAGCTCCTCATAATCACAGTAAATATCAACTTAAATGAAGTGATCGTATTCATTTAAATCACTTTCACCAAAATTATGCTCACTAAAATTTTCATTTCTTTTAATGAAATTTTACTGTCCAAATTATTAAGGGATCATTTAATTTGCTAAAAAAAAAAAGCAGAATAAAAATAAAGCAATATAAAAAGAAAATAATGTATTTCAAAAGCTTTAAATTATTTGCATGAGTGTAAAATAAATATAGATAATAACTATTTTTGTTAAACTTGAAATCAAATAGATAAATAAATTATAATTTAAAGTCAAACAACAGTGGTGACCAGCGATTGAATGTGACTATAGATGCCAGCAAAATTGACAATAGCCAAGTAGCAACGATGCGATGGCCAATTGGATGAATTTTTATTAGGTCTGGTGTCCTGACGTAGCTCTACATTCGGACGCCAGTAAAATGATGTCACGTGCTCTTACTCTTTACCGCACGCTCCAACGACCCGACCCGAACCAGACCCGGGATTGCTATGTATTGGCTAATTTGTGAAGACCGGGGTATTGTTAGGTATTGCTCGATATTGCTCGGCAATAACGAGAAATACCATTCTGTCAAGACCAATACCTAGCAATACCTAACAAAATTGGGACATTGCTCGGTATTGCTATGTATTGATCTTGACAGAGCAGTATTTCTCGTTATTGTAAAGTAATACCTAGTAATACCGAGCTATACCTAACAATACCCGAATATAGTAATACCGGGTTCCTGTCAGGGTCGGGTCGTCAGGCCGCGCAGTAAAGAGTAAGAGCACGTGACGACATGTTATCGATCTCCAGATGTAGAGCTACGCCTGGCGTCCGGACCTAATAATTTACAGGTGGCGACGATAGCCTGCAATATATGTCAAGAATTTACAATTTATTTTAAAATTATACAAATATATGAATTTTTCAAATACGTCAAAATCCAAATATTTTGAAACTTTACTCTATATTTCTTTTACTTCAAATCCAATACTGACGTTTTCAAATATTTACATTTGGAAATACTTTATGCCATCCTTACTCTAAAACAAAATAGCGCTTTTTTTTTTTTTTTTTCTTTGGAGGGGTAGGGGGAAAGTTTAGTGCCATAGCTCAAATTTTCAATATATGTTGAAAAAAAAATCCAATCCGACCAAAACTCATGCTTGCAATCTCAAAAAAGACAACTGAAAATATAGATCCAAAACTAATATAAAATATACAAAACCAAGCAAAATGGAGTATAGGAGAGAAGCCAATTGTTGTTTGTGGGATAAACTCAGAAAATGGAACTTTTATTTGGTCCGGTGAACGTACGTAGAGGAACGTCCGGTCGGCACTAAAATCCCGCCAAAAAACTCGGTATTTGCTCGGTATTGCTAGGTATTATTTGGTAATAACGAGGAATATCATCATGTGAAGACCAATACCGAATTATACCGAGTTATACAAAAAAAATACCTAGAAAAAATCGGTATTTTTTTGTATAACTCGGTATAGCTCGGTATAGCTCGATATAATTCGATATTGAGTCTTCACATGATGGTATTCCCCATTATTGTTTGGTATTGCTCGATATTTCTCGTTTTTTGGTGCGATTTTAACTCGAGGACGTAATAATTGTTCCAGAAAATGACATCAAAATCTTGAGAGAACTTCACATGATCCATGCATGCAAACAAATTATGATACTTTATTGGATCTTTAACAGGCGCAAAGCACAATGGGTTGAGCATAACAACTTGACTAATAACCATCATTACACAAAACCCACCAAAGATGGAATAGCCAATACACAAAGATAGTTGAATAAAAATCAGCTCAAATGATGAGAAAAACATTGTTGACCTGTAAAGTTTAAACAAAAAAAAAAAGAGAATCAAATCCCTTACCTGCCTCCCCACGTTGCACGATCCAGCGCCGCTCGTCGCACGTCGAGGCCATACCGAGGGTCGCGTCTCGCACGTCGCTCGCACGACTCACTCGAGTCGTTAAAAGGCTCGAGGAAACGAGGCCTTCGGCCTCTTCTCCACGCAAATCCTCTTCCTCACTCTCCGATTGCGCTCTCGCTCCCTCACTCTCTCCCTGTCACGCATCACCGACTCCGCTGCGACGACTTTCCCCTTCTAGTCGGATTGGAAGTTGCGACCTTTTGATCGGAAGCCGCAACGGGTGCTCGCTTGCTGTGATCGCAACTTTCTCCCTTACCCGCGCCTCTTCGGCTGATTCCCGTAGAGAGAGAGAGAGAGAGAGAGAGAGAGAGAGAGAGAGAGAGAGAGAGAGAGAAGCTTCTTCTCTTACCTGTAGCCGCAGACCTCAGCTCCCCCTGCCAACTTCTCCGGTCCTTCCGTGAATGTTCGACGCCGCTCCTTCTATGACTTTCCCTCCTGCTTGATCGGGAGTTACACCATTTTGATCGGACGCAAGAACCAGAAGCTCGCTGGATGCGAGATAACTTTCTACCTAACGCGCGCTTCTTCGGCTCATTCGGGCTGTTCGACTTTGCCACTTCTCCGACTTTTCCTTCCTGTCTGAACGGAAGTTACAACATTTTGATCGGAAGCATCAACAGGAGCACGCTGGTGAGGAAGGTAACTTTCTCCCTTTCACATGCTCACTCGGCCAAATCCCATGAGTCCGTCAAACTGAAACGAAAAAAAATAATATTTTATATTAATTTTTAATTAATTGTAATTAATCTTAATTAATTGTATTAGTTATAATTTAATTATTTTTTAATTATAATCAATTAAAAATGACTTTTAATTAATTATGATTAATTAAACTTAATCATAATTAATTATGTTATTTTTAATTAATTATTTTTAATTATAATTAGTTATAATTAATTAAATTTAATTATTATTAATTATAATTAATTAAGATTAATAAAAAAGAGGGTTTTGCAAATGCTTCTCCTGCCTAGACATCCTCTTGCCTCGATCCTTGGTCCACGAGCCTTCTCCCGCCTCGGTCCCCGAGCCTTCATCGACGACTGTCGGTCTGCCGGCCGCCAAAGGTATAACTTCTAGAACCTTTGTTCGCTCTCTTACCTCGGCATGCGTGTCGAGTCGGTGGTCTGCCTATACACGCTTTTCTCTAGCGTTGTGGGAGGGGCAACCGGCGCGACACCCACGACAAGGTAGGCGAGCGACCCTCGGTTCCAAACCTGTTCTCGACGTTTGTGGCGCACCGGCAAACCACCTATACACGCTTTTTTCTAGTGTTGTGGGAAGGGAACCCGGTGCGGCACTTACGACGAGATCGGGATATTCATAAGTACCCGCTTGCGGGGAAACAACTGCTTCTCTCTTGCAACAGGTACCGAAGACCCATACACGCCTTTCTCTGGCGTGGTGGGGACAAAGACTTTACACGGCCGCGGTGTCTAAGGACACCTACCGTACACGCTTTTCTCTAGCGTGGCGGGAGGCCCATTTTTCCGTTGTTTTTCCCCTAAACGGGGGAGACGCCGGGAGGCTGCCGAAATTTCGGGTGAAATATTACTCTACTCGGACCTGTTTTGAAACTCTAAGAGAACAAAGATGTTGACTCAAGTTGAACATCTGAACTGGCACGAAGATCTGATTTGGACTATAAAGGACTTGTACTCGAACAAGAGCAGTGAACTTTTGGAACATGAACATGAACAGTAGACTTGTGGACTGTCGAATTTGATTGAACACGAGCAGAGGACCTGAACAAAACATAAATGATTTCTAAAGATCAAAATCCAAATAAAATGAAATCAAATTGGAATCAGACTCAAATCAATCTGAACCTACACTTGAACTCAAAGGATTACGGCACGAGTACAACATCAACACTAAATCAAGCCTAATCAAATGATGTTAAACTGAACCAAAGATTTGAAAAACTTGTACTTATGTTCTAAACTCAGAACTAGAACAAGATGTGGACAACAAGAACTTGTGCATTTGAGCTTAAAATGCACGACACCAAGTAAAGTTTAGAAACAGCAGATTCAAATCCGGATGACCATACTGAGTTTGAAACTCAAGTCTGAATGAAATTGAACTTGGATCCAAACACATACAAGGATAATGCTTGAATCCTGTGTAAGGGAGTTCAAACAAGAACATTCGTATGGTTAATAATGACTCAAGGTACGCTACAAGACCTCGATGCACGAACTCCTACAACAATCCCTACAATTGCCCGTTGATTGAGATGACAATATTGAAGACCGGCAATCAAAGACCTGCCTCTACAGCAAAAGCAATCGTCAACCACCTGAGATTGGTGACAGCTGGGCATGATGTAGGTAACAATGGGTCTCCTACGAACAATTCCAGGAGCTCGTAGTGGCTACAACGGGTTCCTGCAAATATGTATAGGTCGCTTGTGGATAACAACAGTGGACATATCATAGGAACGATGAACCATTGTGGACACAAGTACGGATATCACCTACGACAATGGTAATCAAGATTTACAAGTACGTCGAGTACAAGAGCAACCCGATGTACGAAAAAGAGGACACTCCCTGGCAGAATCGAAAAGAAAATTTGAACAAATTAGAACCAAACTTCATGGTGTTCCCAAGCCTCTTCTTAGTCCTATATTTAAGAAGAAAATAATTTTGGTGCCAACAAACACCGGAAATAACATATCCACTATACTGACGACCTCAAAGGGAGTTCTCTTCAAAGCAACGGACTCCAAAGTCCAGAAAGTCCCGTCCCCGGTGATTGAGAAAGGGGGGAGTCAATATCAAGACTAGAACGCCACCGAATCTGCAACACTTATAAAGCAGATAGAAGACGTCTACAATCTACAAATTAATGCCACCGGATCTGCAACACATATACAAGCAGACAGAAGGCGTCTACGATCTACAACTCAACGCCACCGGATGTGCAACATTGATATAAGCAGACAGAAGGCGTCTACAATATACAACGCCACACCACCGGATCTGCAACACTCCTACTAGCAGACAGAAGGCGTCTACAATCTACAACGCTACGCCACCAGATCTGCAACACTCATACAAGCAGACATAAGGCATCTACAATCTATAACGCAACGCCACCGAATCTGCAACACTCATACAAGCAAACATAAGGCATCTAAAATCTATAACGCATCGCCACCGGATCCGCAACACTCGTACTAGCGAACATAAGGCGTGTATAAGCTCTTAAATGAAAAGTTGTGTGCATCCAAATGATAATTATCTGCACAACTATAATTATTTCAAAGTATCCCTGCACGTGCACTATGAATTGTATACACATAGGTACACTAAAGGGGTAAATGCAATGTTGACCCACATGGGCCCCGGCGAGCATGTCATTGTTACACACGTGACGCCTAGGGATGCTGCGCGGGTCGATAAGTGAATTCTAGTTCGAACATGATCCTTCTATACAGATCAATAGAAGTCGACAGGGTTCGAACCTTCAAACGAATACACAGTTGTAGCGACCAGTGTATTTGTTTCAATACATTCATATTAGGTCTTCAAGACCTACAGTCAAAAAGAATTCACTAAACAAAAGGCATAAAGCCTATGAAACCCGATCCTCCTCAGTGGATAAATAGGAGTAGACAGGGTTCGAGATATCGGATAAATATACGGTCACGAAGTCGACCGGAATATTTATCTTATACATTCATATTCGGCCTTCAAGGTTTTCAACAAAGAAAATTCATGACAAAGGCATAAAGCCTACGAGAAACCCGATCCCCTATCGATAAGTTGATAGGGTCGACAAGGTTCAATCAAATAGAAATGACCCCAAATACCTCGATGATGGCCGTGTTGATTGCTTATCTCAACCGGATGGGTTCACAAACATTTCCAAATGACTCCTAAATGTTCAAATGCCCTCAAACTTCTATAAAATTCAAATATTTTTCAAGTGACCTTGAGGTCACCCCGATGATGGTCGTGTTGAATGTCTATCACAACCGGAGGGGTTCACAAATATTTCAAATTCCACTCAAGTGTCTATCAGAATCCAAACTCTACAAACTCCAAATTTTAAGATATTTAAAATTGAAATCAAATCATCAATCACTCAAAGCAAAATCCATCCACCCTCCGCAATAGTTTGCCAAGGTGGACAAATTCAAAATTTACTTCAGCTCATAAAGAGCGAAATGCCTAGTCGAAAATATCACTAAGATCCATTCTCAAACAATCTCCTGCCAGTAAGGACGTGGTACGTGTCCTCTAACCGGCGGTTTGCTGCCAAATGGCACCGCAAGATAAACGGTTATGACGACCTGGGACCCTCTGAACCGAGTGGTTTTGCCGCCAAATGGCACCACGATATACCGGTTATGGCCAGAGCCAATACGTTCCTTATTGGCATCAAATCCTTGAGATATGAATCAATAGAATATAATTGATAGGGCACAAAGCCCTCTGTCAGCTAAGGTGGATTCAAATTTGTCCCCTTAGACAAACATTCAACCCCGGTCTATAAGGTCTCCTTGGACGAAGCAACCCATGGCTGCCGACAAGGATCCTTCTGTCAGGTTGGGTCGACTACCTCCTATGACTAAGTAAACTAGGGACCACGATGGCCCGGGACGACGGAACTATGGGATCTTGATCGGGTCCATCATCCATTCCCCCACCATTCGCTTTAAGTGCAAGATGGTGAAATATCTATTTTAAATATCAAACTCTCCAGATTCCCAAATTCAAATCCAGTTCTCAAATACCCAAATCCATGCTGCTACTATATGCCAGATGCACGTATTCTATACGTATCTGATTGTCGACTAACCTTAATCGAAAGTTCTCTCTCGTTGGTGGGAGGGGTAATTAACTATAGGGGCTTGCGCCTATAGGAAACCAGAACTCAGATCATAAAGTCCTCACAAAATGAGCGGGAAATCTCTGGGTAGTGTCTTATCTATAAACACATCTGCCTTCCAAAATTTACCCCGAAACTTATTCGTTAAAACTCCCTCGCCAGAAGAAAAAGCAAAAAAAGAAGCAGGCGGGGAGGCCGGGGCAGAATTTTCGGAGCCCACAAACATATTCCAACCAGCCAGAACCTACAAAAATAGGATTAATTATTCTGTGTGGACGCCGGATGTCATCCGAATACCAATCAGAATATGTCAGGTCACTCATGTGTTCAATATCGTGGCTCGATACTGTTCGGTACCGCTGACATGGCACATTCTGGTTAGTCTTCGGACGACGTTCTACATCCGATCTCCACACATAATAATTTCTCAACAAATAGAGCATTCCAGCCTTTGATTAAAAAATAAAAGAAAAAAGAAAAAGAGCAAGCCCATATAAAATTAAATTCAAACTCCCAAAACTATGTCGAAGGAATACATGCATGGACAATAACATTGCAGTAATTATCCACCATGCACAAGATTCTAATGGCAAGTAATTTTTTAGTAAAAAAAAAAATTATACTAGAAAGCTATTTTAGAAAGCAGAAAGAAAGTTATATCAAACAAAACATTGGAGTCCAACATGGTACTGAATTTTGTGGCATACAAGCATATAGGATGAGTGAACTCCATTATGAAGTCTTTCAGTGCCCACCTTATGTAGTAAACCATTGCAACGACTAAGATAAGATAAGCACAATAACGTACTAGGGAAAAAATCTTATTCAAGAGGGACTTAAGCAGTTGCATCAGATAGCCATAGTTAAAAAAGAGATTGAGATTGAGATTTACATTACCTCCTGAAGCATTTTCAGATAGAATTGAAGATAATGCATTACATTTTCATCAGCTTGTCCAATAACAGGCAAATTCTCAACAAAAAGAAGATGGCTAATAAAGACTTGGCTAGGATAAATAAATTTAAAGGAGCCATAACTCACACGTCTCAAGAAAGAAGAGAGATAGTTCATGACAATAGTAAAAAGGAAAGTGAATAATAGATAGATAGCCTTGCCTAAGGCTATTTGATGAATCAAAGAGCCCTTTCAATTCCCCATTCACAATATAGAGAAAGTCGCATTGGAAATTAATGCTTATATCCATTTGCAAAAATATCCATCATTCTTCGTAAAAGAGCTTTGCAAAGGGCATCATTTCTGAATTGATTACCAACAAGTTTCTCATAATTAGAAAAGAACTGAGAAGATAACTTATTAGCACCAGAAATCTTGCTATTACAAATGCTAAACAATTAGGTTTAACATAATCTCAAGGGAAATTAGCGAAATTAATTTTATTTCCAATAGGAATATCTCTAAGATTAGCATGAACCCCATTCATATTCTTGTTAAAGAGAGCTTTAAAGAAAAAGTGGCATAAGAGATGATTTTCTTAGAAGATGTAAGGATACCTTGCTCGGTATGAATATTTTTAATCAAATTTGCATTTTGTTTCTTCCATTTAATCCTTTGATAAAGGAACTTTAGGTAATTGGGACCTTGAGAGAGCCATTCAACTTTTTTCTCTTTGCATAATCCATCTTACTTTCACAGCTGGAAACAAGAGTGTCCACCAGGTAAAGTTGGATTCCAAAAGCAAGATATGAGTTAAGGAGTCTTCTAGTTTTTTAAAATCATCTCTTGAAGAGCACGTGATTCAGCATTGGTTTTCTAGAGGAAGTTTACCCTATGCCATGCAGCAAAGTTAAGAGCCCTTTTAATGTTTCATTTTCTTATGAGTACATGGAATACATAAAATAATAATAAATAAATAAATAAAAATGAAGTACATGGATTACATCTCCTCTAAAAAATTGATTCTAGGCATTAGAGACAATAATAGAGTATCCATCATAGCTTGTCCAAAACTTTTTTAAGAGAATTTATGATGGGCAGGTAAAAGTGGTGGTTACACTCTCAAGATGAGATGCGGGTGATATGAAGATAGTGATTAAGACATTTTAGGAAAGAAATGATGGAAGCTGTTTAACCAACAAATATTACAGAACACCTAAAAATTTTTGGATCGATTATGAGCATCCAGTTGATGATTGAACAAAGTAGAAGTAAAACTAACATTATGGAGTTCATAAAGGCCAGATTTAAAGATACAACCATTAAAATCAATAAATTTGGAAGGAAAAGGCATTCTTCTAACCACTTTATCTTAAATGGAATGAGAGAAATTGAAGTCCCCCATAACCACCAAATTATCAGAGATGTCATAGGATAGGTTCTCAAGTATTTCTCATATCGATAGCATAATTTTTTGCATAAACCATAGTCATAAAGAATGAGATTTAGCT
This sequence comes from Dendrobium huoshanense, assembly GCA_016618105.1. Taxonomy (NCBI): domain Eukaryota; kingdom Viridiplantae; phylum Streptophyta; class Magnoliopsida; order Asparagales; family Orchidaceae; genus Dendrobium; species Dendrobium huoshanense. Next base: position 22,151,875 of record CM028352.1, on the reverse strand, counting down.
AGAGAAAGTCGCTTTATCATGCAAACATTGACGGAAGAGAAAATGGGAGTGAAAGATAATCTATCACTATTCCACTTTATCCAAATGCAACACCTAGAAGCAAGAGAGAAATAATAAACACTTACCTTATGATTAAAAATATATATAAATTTCAATTGAACGTTGGGTCAAGAAGAGCTTCTAAGTTTATTAAGATTTTGAAGGATTTAGAGATTTTTGAAATTTAAAAAAAAAAAAAAAAAAGAGCTTCTAAGTTAATTTTTGTCTTTAATAGACAAAGGATGTCAATGCTATAATTCTGAATGAGATGATGATAGTCCAAAATATGCTCATCCCTCGAGATCCCCCATAAATTCTAAGAAGCTATGCATGGTGTTAAATAAGGCATCAAAGGAGTTATAATTCTTATAGTCTTTTATGAGGTCTGTAAGTAGTTAAGATTAGCCTTGGGAGGATTTTTCTAATGCTTTTCAATTAGGTTGAGGTCACGATGGTAGGTGAAGGTGTTCTACTGGATGTTAGAAGATGAGGGATTGAGACACAAAAACCCTTTTGATTGTCCATAGAAAGGGAGGAGAGGGCATGGAGCTTGTAATGAAATTAATAGGGCCAGATAGTGATTGTGAAAGAGGTATTTAATGCTTCTATTTGGGTGCTAGATGGATCATCAGAAGTCAATGACAAGGAGATGAGGTGTTGGGTTACGAGGCAACCTTATTTGTTAGGTTATCCACAATCAAAATGGAGTGTTTTTTCTTGTTGTGAGACGAAAATCAGGACAAACGAGAGAATCTGCTTTTATTGAACATTAACGGATAGAAGAAGAACGAGAGTTATCTGTGTGTGGAAAAGAAGAATCAACATGAGCAAATGTACTACAACTGCTATACACTCCATTTCCAATCATACCACACTTGTTGAGAAAGCTTGCTGCCATTCAAGTTCAGAGATATTGAATCCGGCAAGGGAGATGAATGTTTAATTCGTACAAAGACTCTGGCAAAGGTTAGTCTAGATTCTTCAGCGTGAGATTGACTTTGCTAAGGGTATACCAATCATGCACGCAACTTTGGATAGACCAACCTCATTCCAATAACACAGAAAAGTTCGAAATTTTTTATCCCATGTGAGAATCTCCTCAATATCATCTTTCACCGGAATGAGACAAGACCCAACATTCCAAATTATCTATGTCTTCCAAGCAAGTGAACTTGAAAAGAACTAAATCTTTAGGAAGAGAGAGTAGTTCAAACATTCTTTCAATTCCCACAACTTTTGGAAAGCAGATTGAAGAGTACCATAAAAGAGAGTTTTGCCAATTGCATAACCAATCAAAGCCAACTCCAAATCTCTACCTCCATCAGATGGTTTAGCATTCAAGAAAGAAACCTACTTCTCACTGTTGAAAAACGTGAGAGCAAAAACCTATAGCTCCATGCCCTCTAGCCCTTAATAGAAGAGCACTAGTTCCTTTCCAATGATATCACACAAAGTGAAGACAATAGCATCCAAAGCCACAGTACCAACTCTCATTCTTTTATCTAATAAATGTATAAACGGTAACAGATATTACCACCAAAATACTCAACCCCAAATCCCTAGAAACTAAATAAATACAAAGCAATATGACATAAAATAAATAAATATACTTCTTACTTATTTTTACCATGATTTCATAAGGAAGAAAAAAATGAAAAGAACTTCAAGCTAGAATTCGTTTACCTTACCAACTTATTTTGAAGTAGAAACTAAAACAACCTTCATATAAATGTAGTTTATCTAAAAGGTTCACCCATCCAAACAAACCTTAGTAAATCTTTTACTGGCATCAAAGGGCCTGTTTTGTTACAAGTATTATAATTTCATATATTTAAGAACAGTGTAAAATAAAAAATATATTTTTATTGCTTATGGCTATCTGATTACTACAAAGTTGATACAGGTAAATTCTTTTTTTGGCTTGATTGGCTATATAACTTCAAAATACGAGTTATAAACACATGAAAAGATATATATATATATATATATATATATATATATATATATATATATATATATATATATATATATATAGGGCGGATGGCAAGATGGTTGGTCAACGATTGTGCAAGAGGCAGTCACAGATCCAAATTGTTGGGGGGAGGTAAAGCACTAAAGCTAAAGCCACTTGTTGACACTTAGGCCGTAGGGATTCCAGGTTGGTGTTACAAGCTATGCCGCTTGTGTGCAACAGCACGAGAGGTGATCTCGCTTTTTGACACTAGCACTGGAGGGCAAGCAGGTCAGCATTGGTGCAGCGTGGAAGGCAAGTTCATTGATCGTTGATGGCGGCATTGGAGAGGGAACAAGCGAAGGAGGGATCGCAAATCTTCCACACAGCAAGTTTGGATTTCACACCATTTGGGCAACACCACAAATAAGCCTTCTTTAGGTATTCCGAATTCCTTGTAAAACGACAGTACTATTTTGTATCAGACACCTAAAAAATTAAATCTCGTATGTTCCTTCTAGGCTTTGTGTGGGGTAGCTTTATATTTTTGCTTTTTAAAGCTCCAGTTTCAGCCACAATTTTAAAAATAATTATTTAAAGACAAATATGAAACAGCAATAAAAAATTTGTTTTTTAAATATATGTTATTTTTATTAACAGCTTTTTTTATCACAAAAACAGTCAAAAAAATCATTCCAAACAAAACTTTAATTTGCACAGATACCTAAAACGGAACATGCACATTGAATTTTCCAACTCCTGGGAGCTACAGACCCTTCACAGTCACGCTGCTTATCATTGATTTTACTCATGGAAAACTTTTTAAAAGCACTAATGAACTGATAGCATTACGCTGCAATTTCTGCATCGGGGCAGACAAACTAAAAGATTAAAATAGTTTTGGTGTGTCCAACGAGTCACATCACACAATCACAAGCGATAGAATTTTCCTTAGACTACAATGAGATTAGTTATAGATTAAATAAGAAGGAACATAAGCAAAAAAATATGGTTCAAGAAATGACATTAGAAATTATTAATCAAAAGAGGAAAATATTATGTTACATGTTGGCCATCAAAATTACCAGGAGAGGAAAACAACTGCACTCTTCACAATAAAAAAAAAATGCACTCTTCACAATGTCAAATTGGCAGAAATATAATCTAGCACGAGAACATGTAGCATGGACACCTCATTATTCAAGTAGAGAAATGGAATATATGAGAAAACTCACATCTCAAATCATTGGATGTCAATTCCATTTCATCTTAAAAGAAAGAACGTGACAGTTCAGAAAAACAGAAAAGCTGAAAGTGCTGGTTGCAAAGTGAAACCTTAAAAAAACAATTGATCTCTTCCATATTCTCGGAAGATGACTGGAACACTGGTTGGAGGAATCTGCAAAACAATAAAATAAAATAAAAAATCATTAGACAAAGGGAGTACAAAGTCAAACACAAATATTTGGAATACCGCTAACATTAATTATGCACAGTAAGAAATTAAGCGATACAAATATGCAAGTGCAATTCTTCACAAGCACGAGCAGCATAATTTAAAGAGCGGTAATAATAACAACAACAACATCATCAAGCCTTTATCCTGCTACGTAGGGTCGGCTACATAAATCCTTTTTTTCCTTTGTGTCCTGTTAAAAGTCAAATTCTCATATAAATCTAATAAAGAAATATCATTTCTAATATTTTTTAATCAAATCTTTTTATATCTACCTCTACCTCTCTTAACATAACCCAAATATAATACATCTACTTTCCTAATTGGGTCATCGGAAGGCAGCCGTTTTATGTGGCCAAACCATCTAAGGCGACTCTCTCTAATCTTATCTTCCACTGCAGCTATTCCAACCTTTTCAAGTATATGCTCATTTCATATCTTGTCTCTAAGAGTAAAGCCACTCATCCACCTGAGCATCCTCATCTCTGCAATGCATAACTTAATATTATGCTTCTCTTTTAATTGCCAACATTATATACCATAAAGCATTACAGCTCTCACCACCATCTTATAGACATTTGCCTTAAGTTTGAGGGGCATTTTTCTATCACACAACAAGCCTGGTGCTTTCCTCCACTTCAACCATCCAACTTGAATTCTACTAATAATATCCCCATCTATTTCACCATTACACGGAACAATAGACCCAAGATATCTAAAACATGTACTCTTATTAATGACTTGATAGCCCAAAGTCACAATCCCCCCACTAGATCTATTACTACAAAAATTGCACTCCATATATTCAGTTTTAGATCTACTCAAAAGGAAAACCTTTGGGCTCTGAGGTTGACCTCCATAGTTTAAGTTTACCTTCAACTCCCTCTCTAGTCTTATTAACAAGAAGGATATCATCAGTAAAAAACATAAACCAAGGTACAACCTCTTACAAATATCTAGTGAGAACATCCCTGACCAAAGCAAAAAAAATATGGGCTTAAGGCTAATCTTTGATGTAATCCAACTGAAATAGGAAAATACTGGGTCAAACCACCTTGTGTTTGAACACAAGTAATAACTACTGCATACATATCCTCATATAATTTCACCTAGAAATCATCAGATCAGATTCTGCATGTTAATTAGGTTGTTAAATGCAATGAATTTACATCTCATAGCACAGCAAGAAAGCATATGAGTTAAGAAAAAAAAGTCCAACTTCTCATTTCATACATTCAAAACAATATCACGAAAATTAGTCTCCGGTTGAATGGTACTCACCATTCCATGTTCGGTCACTATCATTGACACATAGTCGGAAGGAGTTGCATCGTAACTGTCAATCAACAGATAAAAATAAGTGCTCTACGATAAATCTAATGAACCAAAATGGCAGTTTATCAATCAATGAGCTGTTAGCAAATTACAAGAGATTCAAAAGCTGAAGATTCTCATGATCAGACCAATTTTCCAGATCATTCAAACCATCTCTCCCGTGAACCTTCGAGATTACATCTGGATCGCCTGTGTATTAAAGGAAATAAAAGATATATCACTGAAATAAATTAACTGAACAAGATAAAACCCAATGTGAAAATAATTGTACACATACCAAGTTCATTAGAGCAAATTGAATCAAGTAGCACCCTTTCATTAAATTTATAAGCCTCACAACATATTAGAACAGGAACTCGGAAAGTATGAGAAACCATAGCAACACAAGCTGTCCCAACCCTTGAATAAATCGTTCCATTAGATAGAATTGAAGAAGCCCCAAGGAAAACACGTGTGACTTCATGCATGATATATGAAATTGCATTTAGGTGTGTGTATGTACAGCTGAGGCCCTTCATAACCAACTTTCGAAGTAAAGCTTTCCCTTCAAGTTTAGGCCGAGAGTCAACTACAACAATTCGAAACTGTTTTCCCAGCTCATGTGCTTGCAGTAATATCATTTCCACAACAGTTGAATGCCCATAAATGAGTAGTACATCACCATCTCTAATTTTTGTAACAGCATGGTGAACAATAACTTTGTCAGCAACTATTATTTTCTCATTTATGAAACGGTCAATATCTGATAGGAGATTAGATTTTGCTTCTGATTCTGATATATTATGATCTAATTTTGCAATCCTATTCTTCAAAAACCTGATAGCATTTCCCATGCTAATAGAAAGTGGCCTGCACGCAATTAAAAATGATACATAACTACTAATTTTTGACGTCAAATCTCGAGCAGGAGTTTTTTCTGGCGGTGTAGAGTAGTCCATAACAGCCTCCTGAAACGCAAGAAGCATTTCCTTGCACCGAGCATTTCCACCAGAGGTAGACCCTGTTAAAAATTGCAAACCTACCTGACAAGGTTGACAAGTTAAATCGTATGGTGTAACAGAAAGCAATGTTGTGCTGGCAGGCACAGCATTTTCATAAAAAAAAATTATAAGACAGGAAGTTCAATATTAATAACAGGTTACAGAAAATTCAACCATGGCACGAGGATTTCACAAGAAAGAGACAGCTGTCAACTATAAAATCTTCGCAGGTCACGGTTTGATGAAATCTAGCATAACTCAATACCGTTAGAAAAATCTAGCCTGTAAAACTATAGAGCCAATTTGAATCAACTCTACTACAAAACAGTACTGCTTAAGAAACTCAAAGCCTCAAAGGCATGCACCAAAGTAGCAGAACAGGTGATGTTGCCACTACGCGATTGAAAGTCATGTGCAGTGCATTTGTTACAATTATGTGTTTCATTAGGTCACTTCATGCTAATTATGTTATAGAGCCAACCTTGTTTTGATCTTTTTTTTTTTTTTTTTTTACAGCGGTTGAGCTATAACAGAAAATAGTTTTGAATATCCAACCTAATTTCATTGTGGATTGTGCATATAAGTCACTTCATTAAACTTTGATGACAGCTTAGTAATTTTATATCATAACATCATATACAGAATTGATTATCAAGGACTCAACATATTTAGACGACATCTTTCTGTATACAAATTTAAAAACAACAAAATAAAAATTAGCACCAAATGATAATATCCCTATTAAGGGCTTGAGGAAGAAGTTATCTTCACATGTAGACTAATAAACCTTCATTTTGTATATTCTTACAGATATTCGAAGACTTGAAGCCTAAAACAAATTTTAGGTGCTGGAAAACTAAGCACCTTTGATTGACATGAAAAACATGTAGAAGACCTTCTGGACTTGATGCCTGAACTAAAGAACTACAATGGATAATGACAAGCTAAATGATTTAGCATAAAGGAGGGTTGTCTATGGATGTAATGAAAGCAACGGAAATAAAATTATAGCCATTTTGTGGTTCAAATATTATTACAGCCACTAAATAGAGACTTAAACGCTTGAGTGCCTTATTCATTTCATTTCCTTTACTTTCCTCTTGTAAGATATATAGAAACCCTAACAAACCCTGAATAATAAGAATATACTGTATAACGATAAGGAAAATGCTTTAGGAATGAGGAAGATTGTCTTTGCACTGAAGGAAAGTTAAGGAATCAAATTTCAGGCATTTGCAGATCAACTATGGTTACGCCATTGATTGGATGCATTGAGCTCCATAGTCCTAGTTCATTTCATGTCCTACACTTTCCTCTCATTTAGAAAAGGCTCCCGAGAGTTAGGATTAAAATAAAAAATAAAAAATAACAAAAACCAAATCTTGAAATAATTGACTACTAAATTAATTGACAGGATCAAGTAACTTGGATAATCAGATGGAATTAGTGCAAGCATTATCAAAAGTACGTAACTTTTCTAAATTAAGCCCAATACTTTCTAAAGTTGCTGCGATAATACTACATGCCAATCATATGCTAAACACAACCAAATGTATAAATTCATTTCTATAAAAATAATATTGAGAAATCTGCAAAACAAATAAGTGCATCTCTTGTACATTTTTTGGTATCAACATAAAGCAATCAGCATCTGTTCTCTCCTGGACTGGAATTTTGAGTAAGACATGTAGCAAACTACAAGTGCCATAAATGCAAAATAATATGAACAAAATTAAACAAGGCAAGCACAATCACCACCAACAACAATAAGCCTTTATCCCACCACGTAGGGTCGGCTACATGAATCATTTTTCTCCATTGTGTATTGTTCAGAGTCAAATTCTCAATTAAAACAAATAAAGAAAGCTCATTTTTAATAATTTCTAACCAAGTCTTTTTAGGTCTACCTCAATATTTCTTAAAATATATCAAATCTAATACACCCACTCTCCTAATTTACTTTACACTCATCAAAAAAAAAATCATTCACGTGAATTTTCTATCACTCATCCAAGCAACTCCAAAGTATTCCTTTTACGCTACATTCCTTTTTTAACAAACCAAACAACCCCTAAATCAATAAATATCATATGTAGATCCTCCTTATTCTCTTTATACTTCTTCACAAAACCTCTGAATAAATGTACAACTACCATAGTAGACCTACCCAACATGAATCCAAATTGATTTTAAGAAACATTAGTATCACGTCATAACCTATGCTCAACAACTCTCTCCCATAGTTTTAATGTATGACAACTTAATTCCCCTATAATTCACACACTCTTGTGCATCACCTTTATTTTTAAAAATAGAAATCAACACACTCCTTCACTCATCTAACTTCTTTTTAGTCTTCAAAAAAATATTACCAAGTTTCATAAGCCAAAAAAATTCATTCATCTCTAAATCATTTCCACACTTCTATTAGAATATAATCAGATCCAATAGCTTTTCCTCATTTCATTTTCTTTAAAGCCTCTTTATTTTGATTTTACTAATATGACGATAAAATTAAAGATATCTATTTTCATTTAGGGTACTAAGGTCATTAAACTCAATCATATTCTCATAATCTTCATTGAAATGCTAATCGAAAATATCTCATCCGCCGTTGTTGAATATCCTCTTCTGATAAAAGCATTTTTTTGTATTCATCTTTAATGCACTGCACTTGAACAAAATCCTTCTTTTATCTCTTTGTTTGGCTAACTTATGCATACATTTTTCGTCTTACTTAGTAACTAATCTATTATATAAATCATTAAAAGTTAAATTATTTGCATCGCATATTACTTTCATAAACTCCTTATGGTCCCCTTTATATCTTTCCTAATTTTTTTGAGTTTTTACATATAAACCAATTTTTATAACAAAACTTCTTATTTTTTATTTTTTCTTACATATTTTGATTCCACCGCCAACTATTTTTACTATTATGACATTTTCATTTTGATACTCCAAGAGCATAGTTGACAACCTTCTTAATATCACTAACTATTTTTTTCTACATAACATTAGCTTTCTCATGCAGTCAAAATCTTAAGATCTTGAATCTTACAAATAAAAATATTTTTGTTTGCATTTTTTAAATGTCCTCATCTAATCCTATAATAATATTTTACTTTATTTCTCATATTCCGTCTCCTTCATCTTAAAGTCTAAAATAAAAAAGCAATGTTGGGTACATAAGCTTTTATTCGGAATAACCTTGCAATCTTTGCAATCTAAACAATCTATGTTTCTTATAAGAAAATAAACAATCTAAATTTTATTAAATTCATTCTTATAAGTTATAAGTGATGAAATGGTCCTCTCTTTTCTTAAATAAAGTATTAGTAATTGCAAAATTATAAGCTAGAGCAAAATTTAATATGATCCTACCACCTTCATTAGTCAATTCAAACCCATAGTCACTAAAAATGCTTTTAAAATCTTCTACCACTCTACCAACATGTCTATTTAAATATCCTTAAATAAAACTCTCTTTTCAAGAAGTATCTTTTGTATTAACTTTTCTAAACCATTCTAAAATTTTCATTTTAAACACATATACAAATCTATTTGAGAAGCATAAGTACTTGCAATATTAATAATCTTAACATCAATAGCAATCTTTAAAGCTATAATTCTATCTCCAATTTTATTAATTTCTACAACATTCTTTTTCAAACTCTTATCTATAATCACACAAATATCATTTCTAATATGACTTCTACCTGAATACCATAGTTTAAATCCTAAACTATTAATCTCCTTAGCCTTCTTTCAACCCATTTAGTTTCTTGAATGTATAGAAGATTTATCTTCCTATAAATCATAATATATATTAATTTAATTAATTTTGTTGTAAGAGAACTTGTATTCTAAATTTTTATCTAAATTCTAGTTTTATAGACTAGCTTCTTTGTCCACATCTGAGTGCCAATGCAACGGCACTTGCACACTTCTCGTAGTATTCAAGTCATACAACGTGTTGCTACCAAGGAACGCCCTAGCATTAACACAATATATTAAATGATTCATATCATGTTTATTTAATAAGTTTTATATTGGTTGTCGACTACTTAATGCAACTCTCCACTTTTCTTGATCACATAAATCAAGAAAATTATTTTGAAAACCATTTAACACAATTAGTTTTGTTAAAATGTGACAATTCATGCCAACCAATCAATGAAAATTTCAAAAGCTACAAAAACAGGTGGGGAGAGGGGATAAAAGATACTTTTCTTGAATTGCAAGATTCTTTTCCTAATTTACAAGATAATAACTCTTGTAAAAATAAATAAATATATTCATAAGTATCTTAATTGTTATTTTATAAAATAAAAAAAGCTCTTGCAACTAGATAGAAAAGTGTGAAAGTCAAGAAGTGTCTTGCATGTCCTAAGCTGAATTTAGCTCACGATATCTTCAACCAATTTTTTCTCCAAACACAAAAGTGGTATTACCTGGATAAAGGAAGGATGAATAATATTACCTTATACACCGAAGGATGTATGTGATCAAGATGAAAAAAATTTGATTCAAGATATTGTAGCTGAGGTCCATGTTCATATTGAGGCAAGTGCCGGAACAACTCAACACTATTTCTAGCTTCAAAATGACCAACAGCTGCACGTCTTTTAGTCTTTTCAACCCGACTTTTATCATCAAATTGCATGCTGGACTGAGGAACATCTTTTTTTCCATCTTTATCAGGATTACGGTCAACCCTTCTTTCAGAAGCTACAGAAGACCCATCTTTCTTTTGAGAAGGTAGTATTGCACTCTTGGCTTGTTTTGCAATAGCAAGAGCTCCACCACTGGATGCAAATGTAGATTTGGCCCCTTTGCCTGCAAAAAATCAACATGTCAGCAGCATGCACAATTTGATATCCAATCAGGGATGGCAAGTTGCAAAACACAAGCTAGATCAAAGCTTAAACTGGTTTCCAAACATATATCTATAGATTTTGTTTTACAGTAAAAGGAGTTGGAATTAATAAGTGTTGGAACCAGCATGGAGAGCGGTGTCCTATCACTTGTTGCACATTATCTTAACAGCAGAATCCGATGCACAAATTTAATATAGTACATAAGATTAACCTATCTTAAATAAGATCTTAAAGCTTCTTAAAACATACTACAAATAATAAAAAGCTTTTTAAACTGTGGAGTTAGTTTCTACTACATATTTTCTGAAGAGAAAAGGGTGCATAAATGGACTGTGCTTTGTAGCAGTAATGTTTTCTATTGTCAGAAATATACAAAAACAGGGTTATTGAATGTAGAGAAACTTCAACGCACTTGTTTATCTGTTCTCAAATAATCCAAGAGGATCAAAGAAGCTTTTAGAATATTCTAGAAGAAGCTTCTAAATCCTCCCAAAAAGGACCCGTGAACTGTACAAAAGATCTGGAGAACCTTCCACAAGTAGAAGAGAATATTCCAACATCAAATCATTATACTAAAGGGGTCAGCCAAAGCTAGAAGACCAAGTCAAATTTCAACCTATGGATTAAGAAAAGAGAGAAATTAGTGGCAACAAATAAGGATGCATGAATTAAATTTTCACAATAATCTCTCCCTTATCCTTGCTTGGCCAGTTGCAAGAAGGAATCAAAGGAGGGCTCGCATTATGTCCCTTAATTTATGATTTTTAGGATTATAATTTACCCTGTATTTCCACAAATAGGGGTCCATTATAAATATTTTTATGCGTCAAATAATGACATACTTTTAAATTCTAACAACCTATCCATCTCTTCTCTCTCTCTCTTTCTCTCCCCCCTCTTTCCAAGTGCTTGATAGGTGTCATTTCAGTAGCATTTTACCATGCTAAATATTTGTAATTTCCATTTTATTATTGCTTAGTATTAAGAAATGTATTGCACTAACTTACATATATTTGTTGATGCAGGTAAAGACTCATTCATGTACATATCATGTGCATAATGGGAAGAAAGCGATAATTTGATAACCATTGTAGCAAAAGAAGCAAGTTGAGTAGGTCTTGGTATGTCCTGGAGCCTAACTTCAGGAGCTTAGCACCCATTCTGGGCGCACGAGCACCAGACATGGCCCCCAGACACCCAATTCTAGCACTTCCGTACCCGAAAATAGCAAATTTTGGAGTTCTGATAGAGAGTTGGGCGCCCAAGCATTAAACAGACAGTTTCACAATTTTTCAAAATTATATCCCGCATAGATTGAAGCAGACAAGGCATAGGAACCTGACCCAATACCTAGGCGCCAACATGAATTTGACCAATTTTGGAGCAATTTTTCGAAACTTTTTTTTTTTGGGGGGGGGGGGAGGACTTTATAATGAAGAATGGTAACTTTAAGAGGATGTTTCTAGGGATTTTGGATGAGCTTGAAAAAGAATTTTGGGGAGACTTTTTTTTTGCCATCCTTGGGAGTTTTGGAGATAGCTTTAGAAGCAGTTATTGAGGCAACTAGGTTAAGGAGACCAAGCAACGTGAAGCAAGAGCTTGCCAAATTGAGTACTTTCTTTCTCTTCCTATGATGTTTTTGTATGCCATCCTCTATTTTTTTATTTTATTTCAATCAAGTATGAACTAAAATCCCTTTTTAGGGATTAGGTGTACTCTGTTGTACTTTTATTGATTAATGTTGAATGCAATCATTTGAGATTTCATACCTTTATGTTGCTATATATTCATCCTATGTTAAAAGACTTATGATTATCCAGTCATCAATTAGAAGATTAGGGAAACCATTCAACATCGAAAGGTGAAACACAAACTCATCGTATGTGAAATATTACAACGGATCATATAATAAAGATATCTACGCTCAACTTATATAATCTAATAAATCACCTGTGTCATACAACTGAAATCTAATTTGCATCAAATCCATCATCGAGATTATAGGAAAGTTGAGGAAAGAGATTAATGACCTTAGATTTGATTATAACAAAATTATGTTTAGCTCTTAATTGTATTGCAATCGAATTAATAAAATAAACCTTGGTAAATCTTATCCATATACTAAGTCTTCCTAATTTACAACCCGACAAGTTTTTTTATTTTGTTTTATTATATAGCAATTTTTGTTCTTTGCACAAATAAAAACTCTATATTGGTTGTTCAAATAAGTCAAAAACAACTCAATTTAAGTAATTGGCATGGACAATTTCTGGGAGATGATACTCAATATTCATCACTTTATTATTTAAGTAGTCTTGTATTATTGCATGAGCATTCAAATTGTAATGCATTTTTGGTGTCGTTGCCGGGGACTGTGATCGTCAATATTAATACTGAGTTAAAATCCTACTTCGAACTATATAATTTTTTGTTTTCATTATATTTTATTTCTTGTTGTTGTCTAGTGCATTCACCATTTTTGTGGAGAATTACCACAGCGAGAGAAAACAAGCCATGAGTCCTATACCATTCACTATGACAAATTTTGAGGCAAATGTTATAGGCCTTGTCAACCATACAGGATATACCACAGGCTATGATGCACCGACACTTCTCCTCATAGAGATATGCAGTATCCGATATGTATTGGACACAACACGAGATTGACACATCTCTGACACGTGTGGAGCATACCAATGAAGTTTCCGATTAAAAAATATTAAAAATAAATTAGACACGCATGTCCAATACACGTGTCTTAAATATTTTATGAATTTTTTAATTTAATTTCTCAAAAACTAATTTTCTTATTTTCTCTCCATAACCCTAAATCAATTGTCCATGCCCAATATTTCATTCCCAGAACATTCCCATTTTCATTTTGCTCTAGCGGGTGATGACTAAGGTTTCACAATAATGCATGATGTCATCTATCTGATGTCGTAACAACAATGTTTTAAAATTTATCTCAACATTGAAGCCTAGTGTTGTCTTGACATTGATCCTTAATGCCAGCTATTTTTACTCCCACAATCACGCCCCCACGACATCTTGACATCTCATTTTTGTCCAAAGTCATGTCAACATCGACGATAGAAGCTATCTCAACATTGAGGGCTGACACTGATACGACATCGACGCCCGACAATTGATGGCATTATCTTCTCCCCTCTTGAAGTCAGACACGACATCCACGCCCGACTCTCAACATTCTGATATTAATCATTTTCAGCACAGATCCTAGTTAAATGATGTATTATTTATCAATTATTTTTAATATTATGCTTATTCAATTTCTACACAATATTTCTAGAAATAAAAATTAAAATAGTACGTCAAACCCATGTTTGTATCCTATTTTTCAAGAAATGACATGTTTGCATCGTGTTGTGTCTGTATCTGTGCATCATAGACCCCGGGCCATTGTTAAGCCAAAGGTTGAGGCAAAAAAATTTCGAAAGGAAGCCAACAACATATCAGATAATTCATAATGCATGATATAGAAACCTAGTTACGAAAGACCCCCCTGTCACATTACAAATTTACCCAACCTATCACATTACAAATTTCCTAGAGATTTGTGACACTTTCAAAAATAATGAGGTCTACAATGAAGTAATCAAACAGATTGTTCTCATTCTCATGGAGGGATCAAGCAAAGAGTTGGTTCAACTCGCTACCTAGTGATTCGATCACTAACTAGGATGATCTAACCCAAAAATCCTTATCAAAATACTTCCCACCAACGAAGGAAACAAGAATGCATATCGAGATATCCAATTTTATACAGATGCACGAAAAGACACTTTATAATACAATATTTGGGAAAGATATAAAGACTTGTTGAGGAGGTTTATTTCCAAACGGGACATGAGCTACTAGAATGCTAGTCCACACCGCATTTGATGGAACTTTTATGAGTAAGGCATAGGTGATAGGTTATAACTGTTGGATAAAAAGAACATGAATAATTATAAGTAGCCAAGCGTGGGCTCCGAAAATTCGCGTCCCGGCCTCCTCTCGTTGTTTTCAGGGAAGTTTTAACAAATTAAGTTCCGGGGCAAATTTTCAGAAGGCAGATTGGGTTTGTAAATAAGTCACTACCCAGAAATTTCACCGTCAATTTGCGAGGACTTTATGATATGAGTTCTGGTTTCCTATAGGTGCAAGCCTCTATAGTTAATTACCCCTCCCGATAACAAGAGAGAACTTTTGATTAAGGTTAGTCATCAAATGAATGCACCATACCCGTAGATACGCGATATCCGACATATAGTAGCAGGATTTGTTTGGGTATTTAAAAGTCTGATATTTAAAATTTAAATCACCATCTTGCGCTTAAAGTGAATGGTGGGGGTGAAGATGAGCCCGATCAAGATCTCATGGTTCCGTCATCCCGGGCCATCGTGGTCCCTGGTATACTTAGTCAAAGGCAGTAGTTGACCCAACCTGACAGAAGAATCCTTGTCAGCACCATGAGTTGCATCATCCAAGGATACCTTGTAAAACTGGGTGGGTATTTATCTAAGGGGAAAAATTTGAATCCACCTTAACAAACAGAGGATTTTGTGCACTATCAATCATATCATATTAATTTATATCACAAGAATTTAGTGTCATTGGGGAGCATATGGGCTCTGGCCATGAGCGAAATTTAGTGGTGCCATTTGGCGGAAAACAACCTGGTTCAGAGAGCCCCGATCATAACCGTTTACCAGCGGTGTCATTTGACAGCAAAACCACCGGTTAGAGGGCATGTGTCACGTCCTTGCTAACAATGGACTGTTTGAGAATTAATACTAGTGATATTCTCGATCAGATATTAGCTCTTTGTGAGCAAAAATGTATTTTTCAAATTTGTCTACATCGGTAAACTATTGCGAAAGATAGATGGGTTTTGTTTTCAGTGTTTGGTAGTTAATTTTGATTTTAAATATTCAAATTTTTATATTTTTGGATTTTAGATTTGATGGGCATTTGAGAATTCGGAAGGCATTTTTCTTTGAGATTTGTGTGGATCCCTCCATTTGAGATTTTCTGTCAACGCGGCCATCATCGGGATATTTATGGGCAATTGAATTTTATTGATTAAAACTTGTTGACTCTGCCAATCTGTTGATGGAGGATCGGGTTCACTGTCGGTGTTATATTTTTTGTCAGTGAATTCTCCTGGTTATCGGTATTGAAGGCCTAATATGAACTTGTAAAACAAATATCTGGACCGACGCCGTAACCGTATATTTGTTTGATAGTTTGAGCCATGTCGACTCCTATCCACTCGCATAAAAGGATCGGGCTCAAACTTGAGTTCATTTATTGACTCGCGTAGCATCCTCAGATGTCATGTGTGTACCTACAACACGCTCATTGGGGCCCATGCGGGTATTTGGGGGTATTTTTGTAATCATCTATTGAACGTTGTTGATTCTGTCTAGATGTAGATAAAGGATCAGGTTTATTGCCGGCTTTGTGATTTTATTTAATGGATTTTCCTTGTTATAGACCTTGAAGATCTAATATGAATGTATGAAAATAAATATCTCAGTAGACATCGTGACCCTATATTTGTTTGATAGTTCAAGCTGTGTCGACTTCTATCTACATACATAAGAGGATCGAGCTCAAATTTGAGTTTATTTTCTAACCTGCGCAGCATCCCTAAACGTCACGTGTGTACCCATAACACGCTCGTCGGGGCCCATGCAGGTGTATATTCCTACATGTGTATGGGTTAATGTGTGCATGTGCACTGTTGTGTATGTGTATACATATTATAGTGCACGTGTTTGGGCATTTTTGGGATATTTGATGGGTCTTCTACGGCAGCTCGTAAAAGCTCATGTTTGTTGTAGCCCTTTGGCATTTTTCTTGCGGATAACATATCATGCGTATAATGAATCTTCCACAGTCACTTGTGGGTGTTTGCAACAAATAATCCTTAAATTCTTCCCATAAATAGATCGGATATCAAGCCTTTCTCCACTAAAACCAAGCTAATGCTTTTCCCTTTAAACACAGGCCCACTGCCATGAGTTTTTCCCCTTCCATCAACCCGCTGATAGCAAAGCAACGCTCCGCCCGGTACATCCAACCCTAAGCATCTTCCCCTTCAAAGACCGACATCTTTAGTTTCCTCGATCTCGCATCCATGCCCCAATAGTTTCTTCCTCCATTAGTTCCTCCCGTATAGTTGTATTGTGATTCTCCTCTTTCCTCCCTCAGCTGATTTGGACCCCATGATTCGGCCCAACCATTGCTTCCTCCGATCCACCTTCCCTCCTGCCTAGGTGGTCTCCAGAAAGCTTCGACCTCCCCTCTTATTGATGCCCCATCTCTCGCCTTCCATCAACCCCTTTGGGATGGTTCTTGAGAGAAAACCATCTCCACTTCATCATCGTTCTCCTGGAGTCTCTTTCCCTTCAGATCAGTCCTAGAAATAGTTGGTGAAGTCTATGACTGCATCTCGATTAATTTCTTAATCATGCCTTCCATGTTCTCAAATCGGTTCTCCATGGATGACAACCTTCCTTTCACAGTTGTAAACTTCCCTTTTATTCTAGAATACTTCTCCTTCATCTTGTCTTAAATTTTTCCATCTCCCCTTCCAACATCTCAATCTTCTTTGCCGCCATTCACAAATCTAGGTTCCAAATCGCAAAAAAAATAGCAAAAAAAAGGCGACTATGGTCTTCAAATAGCAAAAATCAGCAAGATGAAGATAAAATACACAACAAAAATTAACAAGGAGAGCTGAAATTTCAGCCCATAGCATTGCTCTAATACCGATTTGATACGCCTTGGAGTCAAACTCAGCAAGCAATAGCAGGAAATCCACTGAAAAATAGCAAAAGCGGTATATTTAGAAGGAACGATTGGATGATTTTGATTAATAACTCAACAAGAAACAAAAGATACAAGCAATCTACAATTTGAGAGGTAGATCGGCTCTCCCAAACAACCTAGACACCGCCAGGAAGCCCTTAAAAAAACTACAACAAACTCAAACCATGCATAAAAAAAAAAAACCCTGGACCCCTCCTTAAATAAGCTCTTAAATTTCCTCGAAAATAGATTTATTTCCTTATTACTTTCCCCCTTTAATTTGAATTCAATTAGGAAATATTTCCCTCTTTGATTTGGAATCAATTTGAAAATCTTTCCCTCTTTAATTTAGATTCAATTAGAAAATCTTTCCCTGATTAATCTGAATTCAATTAGAAAATTTTTCCCAACTAATACTTCTTTTAATTCATTTCCTAACATAATGAATTAATTCATTATTGGGCCCCACAAGAGGGGCCGAAATTTCTCCCTTGGATACTGCTACCGTATCAAAAACTTTATCAAGTGATCACTATGATTCACATGTCCCCTCACAAGAAACAAAAACTCAATTTCATATAGACCAAACAAAAACAAAAAATTTATTTTTCACTCAATTTCTTCTCAAACCAAACAAAGAGGGTTAAAATTAATTTCAAAATACATTAACAAAAACTAGATCCTGCTCCTTTTCTTTCACTTAAGGAGAAGGGACTCCCTAACTTTTCAAGTAAAATAAAAAGATCCTGTCATGGAAAAAACAAGAATGATTTAAAACTTGTATTCCAAAAAAGGAGTTGGATATTATTCTCACAAGTGAAGGAGCCAGAGAGATATCTGGTTTCAAAAACGCAAGAAGTGAAATTTCTTAATCTGTTAGCTTTTTTACCCGTTGCCTTTGAGAAACAAAGTTCATTGACCAATTTGTTCAGGTTTAACCAAGAAGGCCAGTATTTGGGCTTCCCTACCATGCATTACCATCAATTGATGGTGGTACGACCATGCATTTTTTAAATAAAAGTAGAATAGGTATGTTCAGTAATAAAAAAAAATTTAATAAAAGGTTACCGGCATCCTTTGATGCAGCCTTTGCAGCACGCTGAACCTCCTGAATGGCACGCCTTTCTGCTTTTGTTGTCTTCTGTTTGGATCTAGCAGCCCCAATCCCTTCATTTTGTTTTTCAATAGAAGTTCCTCCATCCTTCTCTGCGGATAGTTCCTTGATCAGAAATTCAAAAAGTTGTATTTGCTACACATTTTTATCTGCATATAAATGCTACAATGAGGAATCATAAACAAAAAAAAAAAAAAAATAGAAATGAACTTTAGACAAGAACCCTTCATCTGCAATAACTAAACTAGCTTCGCAACATGCATCTGCGATAAGGCTCTCCTCATCTAATATATCAACATCAAAGAAATACATAAAGTTAAATACCTTCAAAGGAAAAGTGGAAAGGAACTGCTGCCTGAATGCCTGTGATTATGGAAAATTAGCTACATGTATGTTTTATGTAGGAACAAAACTATCAATCTTACACTATAATACCTGTTTACGAATTGATCCACGCACACTACAATTGTTCTCGAGGGTTGTTTGGTTCTATGTGTTTAAAATAAATTTATTTAAGGATTATTTGAGCAAAGTAAATGCAGCTTAATTTATTTAACGGTAACAGTTTGGATTGATGTAGAGTAAAACAAGTGAAATTATTTTTTTCGACTTAACTAAATGTGAAATTTGAAGTCTAGTACTCAAATGACAATAATTGCAATTATCTCTTAGACCAAGCATCTAATATATTTTTCACGTTCCAATACCTATTTTGCAAGTGTCAGAAGGTAAGTAATAACCAAAAAAAAGCTTTGTTTACATAACTCAAAGAACACAACATAAATTAACCAAAGAGGATGAAACCAGCAACCCCCAGCAGCTTTATTTTATCAGCGTAGACATACTTCTATTGGAATAAGATTTCATGCAAAAAAAACACCATTGAAAATAGGCATTTCATCAAAGCTAGTTGTGCGCAACAACACAGCTAAGAAATTATTCTGCCCACTGTTCATGATGTGAAGATACTGGCTCTCAATGGCAAGGGAGAGGAGAATGGATATCATCATTGGCAAAGATTGAGAAATTTTGGACATGAAGACTTTGGTATGTGCCGACTTTAACATACTCTAACGTGTGGCATTGTGATTGACCGACCAACTCTTTAGTGACTTTTTTGCCTCTATACCAGTGGAGAAGTACATTCTGTCGGAGAAATTATGACTATTTGGAATGCAATAGTTTTTACTATACACTTCATAACATACCACAAAAAATTAAAATGCATGAATAAACGTTACTTTCCCTTGCCCCAAAAACAAAAGTTCTCCAACATATATTACCACAAACCAAACCCTCCCCCCAACGTGATAAGTAACATATACTTCCAAATCAGAATACTCAAAATTCAGTTTGTTTTTCCTTATCACTAACCCCATCTCTCTTTTCTCTCTATTATCGTGCCTCTTAAAATTTCTCAACCACATTCAAAAAAATTTCAACAACTCCTCAAATCTGAAATTCCATAGAAATTTCAACTTTAATTCAAACTCTTAACCCCCTTTCTAAAATACCTTCACAAATTAGAAAACCTAATTAAAAAAAAATTCTAATTAAACTTTCAACCACATTAAACTCAGCTGAGCACTATATGAAACAAGTTACATGCAGTACTCACCTCCTCGTTTCCATTTCTACTTGAATAGTAGAGCACTGAGCACATGCCCACTTCCTTGTACATAATTAAGGTTCTAAATGAACTGAAACGATTAAAGTGCAATCTTATTTAAAATACTAAATTATTTTGTCAATGCGTTCCAGCCCAACATGAACATTATAGACCCAATGTCAGATCAAAGCTAGTTATCGAGATAGATATGCTCATTAAGGAATCCAAGGAGATCAAATGAACTCGCCTTAGAGGAGCTTGACAAAAGAGCACACTCACCCCAACTAAGGAGGATCCACCTAAGAGGCATTCGCCTCAAAAGAACTCGCCCGGTTGAGGTGCTTGCCTCGAGCCAAGGGATCTACACCCAATCAGTAGGAGGTGCTCATCCACCTGACAATAACAACTTTATCAACTCGACCAACATCTCAGTCACTAGCCTCGCTCATTGAGTAACCAACCGAAGCAATTCGTCTAAAGTTTCCCAAAGCCACGTCAAAAATAGCTATGTGTGGCTACCAAAGCCTTATCCACATATGTGTAATAGTCAAATCATATATTATTTTATTGTTCATTGGGTGAAGCCTCTCATGTAGCCTTTCTGACCCTATAAATACAATGTTAAGAGGCATTTTTATTTTTTTTTAGGACTTCATGTCAATTAGTGTTCACAAACAAGATATAGAGCCTCAGAGCTTTTCCTCTTACTCCTCCGACTCTTTTTACTTGCTCTAAAATAGTCTAGCTAGTCTTTTGAGTAGGGTCAAAGAATTGACCATGAATAAACTATAATAACAACAAAGTTATCAATATCCTAATAAATTTATTAAAATTAGGTTTTAAATTAGGGTTTTAAAATAATGGAATCAAATAAAATTTACTACATATTATTTCATTATGTCTAGTCTCTGCACTTTGAAAGTGTGGGATGATGTATCAACTTCCGATTACTCATTTGTGCATAATGGAACTACATAATACTCCTTTCACCGTTCAACTGGAACATGGCACTAGTATTTAGCTAGCCAATGTTGTCATCAATATTAGAGACTCTGAAGCTACCATTCGATTCAGTTATCAAATTCTTTCTATAAATAATCCCTTATGCTTCGTAAGAAGATGATTATGATTGGTCAAATGAAAAATTCCTATAACCTAAAAACGTGGCCACACATACCATTTTTTAAATTTAAAAAAAAAATCCTACAACCTGCATTTTAGCTTTCTAACTTTTTAAGTTTTGAAAAATCAGCAAAAATTTCTTTGAAGATTTAATAGTGCATATGCTTGGAGGATTTGGTATCATAGTTTGAGGATTCAATTTATTGATATGATTTTCTTTGGTTATTTCCTAACTGTTTGCCAATTAGAATGCAAGTACACAACAGGTTACCAAAAAAGGTTCTTTTTAAACTCAACCGAACATGCAGCAGATTTAAACCTTTTGGCATGATAATCCAACTCTAGCAATTATCCAATCTTTATGCTTGAGAATCAAGTTATTTGGTGAGAAACATAAGGTATTATAATAATACAACACTTAAAAAGTCTGAATCATCATGAAATTTATCACCAAAAGATTAAGAAAAATTGAATTCATCATTTTTTAATGACTCATAGACAAATCTCGAACTTGATTATTACTTCAATCCAGGTAGACACCCGATCCACCTTTGTCAGTTATATAATTTTTTCCCTAAGAAATTTTGTATATTCTGTGAAAACTTGTTGAAATATTTCTTTTATGCCAAATATTTCAGAATTCCCTAGCCATATTAACTCCGCTGCCAAAATATTTAACGCAACCACGATGATCTAACTCTCATCTAACAACATGGTTTAAAGCAAAACTACAAGCTCTAAATCTCGCTACAATTAATCATGAATTTCATTGCATACCAGTGACTTCCGGCAGTGCTTTAACCACAGAGGCAGTTTTCAGCGCGCTCTTGGCCGGAGCATTCGCACCGCTTTTAATAGCCATCATCACCTCCCCGCTGCTCCGAGGGAACGCAGCCGCTTCCTTGCCGGACCCTGTCCGTATGAGACAAGCAGAAGTTGCTGCTTCCTCCGAGAAATCTATTTCATCGAACCGGCTGCTCGACGGCGAAAGCATCGAAGACTTGCCATGCATGAACTCCGACGAGTTGTAGCTCCCGATCGGCATCTGGATCCCTTCCCAACAGTGAGGCGACAGAACACCGTGAGCGAATACAGAAGTCGTGGATCCAGCGGCGCGACCAAGGGAATGGAGGCCTTCCGCTGAGGCTTGGCGCGGGGGCGGTATCCTGACGGGGGAGAAGGAGTTGTTGGTGATGTAGATATCGGTTAGCGGTGGGGAGGAGGACATATCCGTTGGAACGATGGCCGACGCGCCGGTGTCAGCAGGGACGGACACAGATCTCGCCGGCGGCGGGTCGCAGGAGGTGAAAAATCCGACCTGGCGAACCTTGGGGTCAATTACGGCGCGTGGGAGCCGACGGGAGTCCATGGCGACGGGTGGAAGCAAGCTCGTGGATGGGTCAGTGGGTTTCGCTCTAAGATTCGTCCATGAAGGGTTCCACTAGAGTAAAAACTAGGGTTTTAGAGCTTGGAGAATGGTTCATCTCGTTCTCGTAACGATCAAGGAAGAATATGAGGGCTCAGTCTCTTTTCCAATTCATAATTTGGACAAATTATTGGTGTCCGGACGAATCCGGACACCAATCCGGTGTCGCCGTGTCATCAAAATACATCGGGACTCAGTGTATTTTGGTGACGTGTCGTCACCGGATTGGATGTCCAGACATCCGGTGACCGGACGCAATAATTCGCCCATAATTTGAGGTTTATTACTTCATCGATAATAAGTTGAAGCACGACACTTATTTGATTCGCGCACTCTTATTAGGCAAATTATTGCATCCGATCACCACTGGAGGCGCAGAATTAGGGCTGCAAGCGAACCAAACGTTCGACGAACTACTCGTTGTTCGGTTCGATTAAAGCTCGTTTGTGATCGTTTAATTAACTAACAAACAAACTTGAACAATATTTTAAATACTCGATTCTTAAATAAACAAGCTTGAACACTAATGCGTTCAGCTCGTTTATGTTCGCGAACAACATCAGTTGATGTTCATGAACAAGCTCGATAAAAAGCTCGATTAAGGTTCGATTAAAACCACTCGATAAAAACTTAAATAATATGTTATTATAAAATTGATAAATATACATAATATAAAAACTTTAATTATAACATAATAATATAATTATTTTTTATTAATAACAATAAACATTTCATATTTGTCCATGTTTGTTAGATTGTTTGTTTAGGATGTTCACGAACAAATTTAAGGTTTGCTTGTTCAGTAGATTGTTTGCTAAATATGTTCACGAACATAGCTTGTTTAAAGCTCTATAAGCACTAAACAAACGAGTATGAACCAAACATGAACACCCTTAAATTAAACGAACCAAACATGAACACAAATAATAAAGCTCGAATCAAACACAAACCAAACATGAACAAGCTAATGTTAAACAAACACAAACATGAACACTCACATAATCGGCTCGGCTTGGTTCATTTGCAGCCCTACGCAGAATAGGTTCGGACATCCACTAAAAACATGCTACGTCACCTGTGTTTTTAATTGCGCTTTTAGGTGCGCTTTAACCGTGTTTTACCTGCGCTTTGACTGCGCTTTTGACGGGTTTAATTTAAAATAATATTTTATTAATATCCGGACCTATCTCCGCATCCGGTGACCGGATGCAATAATTTGCCCTTTTATTAAGAGAAATACATATATCTGCTTCGTGTGCTCGTCACTCGAAAAAAAACAATAAATAATTTCGTCCGGACAAGCACTTTTTTATATATATAAATATATTTCGGTGGACAAATCCACAATTAATTATTTTGTGAGGACGTAGGAATGCAATTTGAAGATCAATCAGAATATTTAATGTTACCTTTCTGCTTGGTACTACAGCTCAACATCTATAACATGGCGCATTTTGATTGGTCTTCAGACGTAGAGTTGGGTCCGGCGTCCGCACAAAATAATTTTTCAAACTCACACCCATTACATACCTAGAATATGCACCTCAATAAAACGAAGCTAACAAGCTAAATGTATTTTGGTGTCATTTACTTATGAGCTCGTAAAATATCAAATGTTCATAAGGATCAATACGTGTCATTTGATTATTTTAATTTCTTATCAAAATTATCATGAAGTTCCTTTAAAAAATCTATAAATAACACATATTTGAAATGTTTAGGACGAGGCCATAATGAAAATTTCCAATTGACATAATTTATAAATTTATCGACAATCACCCTTCACCCATTGCTGCCACCTATGGTAATGTTAGTTGTAGCCAATAAGGTCAATACCCATTACCAACTCCATTATCAATGCCCATGTTATTGACACAATAATCAAAGCCCACCATTGATATCAATGTTAATGGTCAATGTGGCTAACAATAATGATATATGTCATCAACACCGGTATTGATGCTCTCTAACTCCACCAACATTAATGCATATCATCACTACAATGCAAACATTCGTCGTCGACATCAATGTTAATGACAGTTGTAACAAACAAGGTTGATAGCGATTGTTAATACATTTATCAATATCTATTATCATCAAAAAAATTTACATACATCATCAGTAATAGAGTTGATAATCCTCATTGATAGCAACATCAACTCTCATCATTCATAATAAAGCTTGACAATCACGGTAACCACAAACATTGAAATCTATCATTGACATCATCATCAATGTCTACCACACTATTAATGCTAATGTTCACCATAGAGACTAACTTTGGTGTCAATCTTCACCACTAAGATCAATTCTCACAGTTAAGACATGTCATTATAATATATATGATTAATATTATTCTGTCTTTTAAAATATGTTTTTAAGATTATCATATTGTATTCTATTACAAATATAACATATATAACTTCTTTCATTATTGTACAAAGAAAATACTACATGTAAAAGATTTCAAAAAATAAATAAATAAATGAAAGAAAGAAATTTAACAAGGCTATCAAGGAAAGATTTATCTTCACTAATATAGAGATAACATCAAGGTTTAGAACAATTGAAACCATCGGCCATAAATTTTCTTCGATGTGTCAGCCTCTCTTTCAGTAAAGCACAACTATTTCTAGAATACATAAATAAATTTACTCATAATTTTTTGAATAAATCCGCTAAAATGGTATTAAACTTATAAAAATTTAAGCTATTTGTTTCAACTTATAGAATAATAATAGCTTATATTGAAAAAAAAATATATATTTTGATTGCTCTCTTATAAAATATATATATCTATACTACTATATAAAAGTGGCTTGGGATTCCACCCATAGCAAATCTTGACCGCTCATCTATAAATTTTAAAGTAATCCACAACGTTCATATATGACTATTCAAATTCTATAATTTATCACTTCCTATAAAACATATATTTATTCATTTATTTACTGCCACAATTAATTCTAATACAAACTAATTAATGTCCGTTTGTACGTGTTAATTTCTTTTAAATAAACAAAATAAAGCCCTCGTCGATTATCTATTATATCGCTCCGTTTCGGCTTGGCCTTTGACGTTCCGCCCTCTTCTCCGGTAGAAACACCAATTGCCAATTAATGCGAGTTTATATGTTCAAATTTCATTTAAACAAATTAATGCCCACTTAAGCCTCAGTTATCTATTATTCACGATTTGCTCGGTCTTGATTCTTCGGCTTGACCTTCAATCTTCTTCCCCGGTGGCTTATCCAATTATTTCAGCCTATTCAACTTCTATAACGGTTCCTCTTCACGACATCTTAAATTTCAAACCATTCTCCATCCTGAGCTTGGCGGAAAAGTTTGTTCCCCTACATTACTTTTATATCACTCTCAGCACTGCCCCAACACTTTTCTTCTCACATTTTGAAAGGATTTTGTAAACTTTGTTATCTCTCTCATTTCCGTCACCCTATAATTTGAAAGGATTTGATCAACGACGTATTGCTTTATTCAGCACATCATTGGTTCACGCCGCGGCCTCTTCGTCACTCCTTTTCTCCGCCTCTCGGCCCTCTCCCCAAAATCCCTTCAGCCATCAATAGCAGCAGAATCAGAAACCACAACCCCAAAAGGTGGAGAAGAAGGCAGGGTTCTCCGTGCTGCATGCACTCTAACACATTGTAAGTTAATTTCACTTCTGATTTATGTCACATTTGGGTAGTTTTTTGGTTGAATGGATTGTCTTTATGGTGTTGCGAATATCTAAGACTGAAATGGAGCGATTCGGCTTTGATTTCGGGGGCGAGAGATACCAGCGTCTCGCCGTCTATTGTGCTCTTTCCGACGCAAGGATTCAAACTCGTCAAGGTGAAAATGTTTTTTTTTTAATTATTTTTTTTTTAATTTTTTACTTATTGTTATCTGCAGCACATTTTTTCACAACCACATTTAAATTTAGCAAAGTATCTTGTGAACTGGTTGTGCTGCTGGTGCTCTCTTTCGTATTCTGGCACGTCTGCGCCTATGTGAGCAGTGAGGCTGAATCAGTGGCAGCTTCTATATCTATCATGCTAATATCTTGGTCATCCCTCCATGTTAATTACTTGAATGGGATGCTTGCGATGCACTAATGCACATGCTTGTTGGAGATTGATGGTTGATTACATGAGCACCAATATGATTTATTTTTAGGTGCTGTTTGGTTAGAAGTAGGATTAAATGCTACAAATACAGATTTATTACACATTGAATGGATTAAAACCTAAAAAAACAGGTTGACATGACAATTATAAAATCTCACTATCAATTAAATTCAGTATGTAGGATTTGTAAGATAAATTCTGAAATGTGTTAAATTCTATGAATGACATGGTTTGACAAACATGGAGCTCTACGACTAATGATGCTACAAAGAGATTTATCAAAATATGGGATTTAATGTTACAGAAAATTTGTATGGCTGCCTGGTTTAGTTTAAATAAAGTCTTGTTTAATAAAATACCAAACAACTACTAAGAGATCGAATAATTATCACTGTGAGCCGTGACGGGCGCTATGATTGGAATGGATTCTATTTATATAACAAATCGAAGTGACATAAAATAAGAATTGTAAAACTTATGGCTTCGATTTGTGATGGGCGCTATGATTTGCTTGCTTAATTCACATTCAAATTTTTTAGAGGTGCATCTCCCATTTATTTTAATCTTGAAATTGACATTCTAGCTTGCTTTAGACATGACTTACTAAGAAATTAGTACTATTATCTTTCTTCTTACCTCTACTTACAAAACATATGGCATTGTATTGTTCAATATAATCATTAGATTAATCATTCAATGGTTTATATATTGGTAGATACACTATTAAATGAAAAATGTATTGGTAGATAACGCTACTAAATCAAAAATATTTGTGAAAAAAAAAATATATTTAAAGTTGCATATTATTTTAACAATACAATTCTAATTTTATCTTATTATTGACATGAATAGAAAGTCAATGTTATTATCACAAAGAAAATTTGGCTAAACTCAATTAATTTATTTGAAATTGACTTTGAATATAAGTCACACTGGAATAATCATTGTATAAAAACATGAAAATCATGATTTTTATGCCATAAAATTTTAATCATTCAAATTCAAACATATTGTTCGGTTTGATGCAAAATCATAATCAACAAAATAGCAGCCCAAGCATACAAACAATTGAAAATTAGGAATGGCAATTGATTTGAGGCTGCTTTGTCTTCTAGACTTGGGAAGATAAAATATGATAAATTGTTTTGATCTGACTTGGATTGAAAGAGGAAATATGAAACTGTGAAGATAAGGTGTGTTGATGCCTTGATGATGAGATTTAATTTTGATAATTCAAAATTATTAATTAATATTAGATTAATTATAAACTGAAATGATAATATTTTACATTAGATTAGAAATAATTGAATCATAAATAACTTCTTTATAAAAATCCCTTTTTTCTAAAAAATAATTTTTCTGATTGATTATTACAATAATTGAAAATTATAGAACATTTACTATTTAACAATTAATTAAATTTTAATTAAAAGAATTATTTTTTATTCAAATATGTAAACACAATTTATTTTTCTCTCTAAAAAATTTAAACGCAAAAAATTGAAATATTTATCCAATTTTTTTTTAAGGGCATTATAAAATTTATAACAATAATAATTATTGGAATGTTCATTGTTGGAGTATAGTTATACTTGCTTCTCTATTTAAAATAGAAACTAAATTTTATAAAATATTTTTTTTTTTTTAAATATAAATACAAATAGATGGGATAAAAGATAAATATTTTCAAAACTTATCAAATATAAAGAGAATAAAGTTTTACATTTATTACAATCATGATGAAAAAAAATCACAAATAAGTTTACTCTTTTCAGCATATTATATTACCAAATTTCTCATTGGTAATTTGATTTTAAAATTATTTGTAGCAATAAATTTATAAAATGAAATTATTATTTTAAATGAAATATAATGAGTAAAAAAGTAATTTTCTCCCAAATATTTTTTGTTAAAATTATTATTGTTATTAATGTTTAACGATCAATTAAAAAAAGAGCTCATAACTTTTAAGAAAACATGGCTTAAAAAATAAATAGTCGGTGTAATTTAATATCAAAATGATTCATGAATGATTGAAAATCCATATCATATAAAACTATTTATCTAATCATATTAAACTTATCATAATGATTATAATAATTTATAATACTAATTTTTTTCATTTTACTAATGATAATATAATTAAAATTTATGATATGAATTTTTATTTTTATATTTTTAGTCACGTGCATTTAATGCACGGACATTTTTACTAGTTACTATATAAATATGACGTGTGATTCTTCCCCATAGAAAATCTTCACCATTCATTTTTTAAACTAAAAAAATCTACACAGCCCGATTTTGTTACTCTTCTTATCTCTCTCCTACTTAGCTTCAAGTCTCTTCACGATCATTTCTTCTTTGCTTTCTGTGAAGAAGATTTTTCAAAGAGTTGATAAAGAAGCTTTTGCAACTTCTTCTACTACGTGGTTGTCCATATTGGATCGTTAGTCAAGAAAGTAGTTTGCAACGTGGTTCGCATGAAGAAGAGTTTTGACAGAGTTGCAGAAGAAGCTTCTTCACCTTGTTCTACGAAGTTGTTCCTATTGGATCAGAAGTTACGCGTTCGTTGTGAAGGTAATGAGATTTTTCTCTATTTTCTATGTTTTGAAGAGCACAAAATGATTTTGCATTCACTATTCTTCTTTTCATTTATTAATTTAGCATATATATGTTTCTCAAGTGGTTTTGCATTCACTGGACTTCTTTTCATTATTAATTTAGTATCAATGTTTGGGTTCATTTAGTCTTTTAATTGGCGAATGTTGTGTTGAACCATTTGAGTAGTATGAATTGGATTGGAAGCTAAATGATTGTCTAAATGCTTTTTCTTTTCTTTTTTAATTCTCTGATTATCTTGCCGGATTAAAATCAATACATTACTTGTAGATATTAGCTATATTTTTTTTTTGGGGGATATTTAGTTTTTGTCGGGACGGCTTTTATTCTGCTACTTAAA
This sequence comes from Dendrobium huoshanense, assembly GCA_016618105.1. Lineage (NCBI taxonomy): Eukaryota > Viridiplantae > Streptophyta > Magnoliopsida > Asparagales > Orchidaceae > Dendrobium > Dendrobium huoshanense. Next base: position 22,122,053 of record CM028352.1, on the reverse strand, counting down.
ACAATTTTTTAGTAAAAAAATAGTTCTTGTACTAAAAAAGTTTTATAAGAAGCAATAAAAAGTCGTTCCAAACATGAATACTTAATTTCTCTGTCAAAGTAAATCAATAAATATAATTTGAAAAATGAGTCTAATTTGAGAAAGCCCCACAATGAAAAAATAAAATTGGTTGTCTTTGTCATTTGCATGTGATGCGGTTCATGGTTTGGAGAACAGCATATTTAATTACATTATTCCACTTTATGTTATTTCCACTACTGTTAGCTTTTGTCCTCTTTTTAGTAAAAGTCGAACTCCTATAGCTTTTTTTAGTTGTACTCAGCATGTGGGAATAGGAGAGGATATAGAAGGGTTGGAGAAGAATATCAAACGGCCAGACAATTTACTATTACAGAAAACCATACAGCTCTTTGTTTTTCCTCTCTTTTCTTTGCAGGTTCTCTGTTGTCACCGGAGCTGCTTTGGGGTTCAGACCAAGTTGGTATCAGAGCAGTCGTTTGGACGGACGAGAATGGTAGAAGGCAACCACCAGATGACTCTCGGCGATGACCGGAGCTTGAAAACATTGTGGGTTGATGGCGTAGCAGTTAAAAAGGAAGAAGCAATTCTGGCATAGCAGCTAGAGGAAAAGAAAGAACACAGCAATAAAACAGTACCAAATAGCAAATTGTATATCGTATATATGTCTTCTTCAACCTTCAATACATGTATGTATATTTCTATATCATAATAGTATATCAGGTTAAGCATAAAAGGGTAAAGATAAAAATAACTAATGGCTTAAATGGAAATAGCTGTAAAGAAAAATAAGTGAAGTGGAGAGTGATATTGGTACAGTATTGGTAGAGGAATATTTCTCAATGGCATGTGCGCTGCATCATTTGAGCACCTAGCAATGGCTAAACAATTAGAAGACCTTACAGCTAGCAGAATTCTGTCGGTTCTCGATCGAAAAAGTTCATCAATCTATTCAGAGGGGGATGGGGAATTCCACATCAATTCGATTGTTCTGATTCTGATGATGGAGAAACTTCATCAATCTATTGTTGAGACGACCATTTGAAAGGCATTAACGGCTTAATGATGTATTTCAATTTAAAATGGATATGCCATTCTTTAACAGTCGGTTGAATATTTGAGGAATATCTCGACTAAGAGAGGGCAGTCAAATCATTCTTAACATATATGGAGATTGCACCACAAAAGCAGGTGAAATATGCTGTCTATTGGTTGAGAGGAGCTAGGCACTAGTGCATGATGGCAACAAATGTTACAAACCTGTCGACGCGTAGGCAAAAGAGGTGTTCGGAGCTAGTACAAGATGAAACAACTGCTACGTGGGCATTTTTTGTCCACTGATTACGAACAAATGCTCTATGTGAAGTATCAATGTTGCATCTAGAGAAATCACAATATTAATGAATATACATAAGAATTTTACATATTGAGTGAAAGAAATAATCTTGATGAGTCAAATAATCAGTTGGTGGCTCGATACATTAATAGATTAAAGGAAACCATACATGATAAATTGAAACTCAACTATGTTTGGTAGTTATCATAGGGCGTCAATTTTGCGCTCAAAGTTGAAATGCAATTCATGCGACATTCCACGAGCCATTTAAGCCAAGAACAAGCACGGGATAATGTTATTGAACAAAAGAGCACCTCACCAGCAGTTAAACATTCACTTGGGCCAAGAAATCCCAATACATGGAACCCAAACTTCCTGTGTACGTGACAACAAGCAATGCCTAAGGAGAACCCCTACCCGAAGCCAGCTTCCTTCAAGTGCTATATGTGCTTCCAATCATGACACAAGTCCAATGAGTGGCCTAACTGACCATAACTACAGTTTGCTGAAGGGGAATTCAAAAATGCAGAAAACATGGTTAAAAATGATGGTGATGAGCATACAAATTAAAGTAGTAGCTAATGAGAGTGAGACAGTTATGTGTATCATTGAACGATTACTACTAGCTCCACATCAACCAGTCCAATCCCAATGTAATGCCATTTTTCGAATCTGATGCATGCATTGTGAACAGCAAGGTGTGAGCTGCCCATCAATAATGGGTACACTCAGAACATTGTGTCCCGTTCTCTTATATAATCCCTTCAATTGAAGACTACAAAAAATTAACACCCATATAAAATCAATTGGTTAAAGAAAGGAGTAGAAATTTTGATTATTGAGACGTTTCGAATAACATTTTCCATCAGTAAACAAATTAATATGTGAGGTGCTCTACGACGTCATTAACATTGTCGTCTGCCATATTATATGCTGTAGATCATGGCAATATGATCATGGTGTTGTTTATGATTGCAGATAAAACACCTACTCATTTGAGTGGAACGTGAAAAGGTTGAGATTGTTGTCAAACAGAGTTAAAGTACCCAACATTATTCGAAAGAATAAAACAATCCTAAATTTGGCCTTTGGATCAGCATTGCTACTAGCCTGTAAAGAAACTCCTAATATTTATGCATTGGTAGCCACAAAACTGGTCAAATTCATATTGGGCTCAAATTCGACTCAAAAATATATTTTAATGCCCCTAAAAGACATCAAACAAGATTGACTACCTAGTTTAACCCAAAGAGTTTAATTTTCTCTTCATTTCCCAACCCAAAAATAAATTTTGTCTGTTCTCAAAATGATAGCATGCACCAAGAGGATATAGAAAGCCCGCCTCCAAACATCATTGAAAAGAAAGCGACCATAGTTCCCAGTAGACAAAATGTAGCTCAACTATTATTTTGCATGTAAGTTTAACAAACTGAAAAAGTCGAAACATCAAAAAAAAAAAAACAACTAAGGTCTGGAGGTCCAGCATTAGTACTACATGCAAGAAATATAGTTCACATCATTAATATTGCGCAATTGTCAGAGCCCATCTTGAGTAAAATGGTTAAGATTAACATTGTTGTTGCAATTGAACCAAGTGAAAGCCGAATGACCATAAAGCCTGAGAATAGATAATAATTAAAACCCATTGACCCAAGGATCTTAATACAAATAGAAGAAGCAGTTTTGATTCAAAGTAAAGGCCTCATTTGAGACGGCTTAATTAGTGCCGTGAAAATTTCGGTTGCTGTTTGGATGCATAACTTTTGTAAAACTGTGTTTTTCAAATTAATCTCCATCATCTTACCACTTTTCAAACTTTTCATTTTTGCTTCTCCTTAGAAAAAGACAGTTGTGAAACAATCGTTTATCACCAATATTTTACAGAATGAGTTCTGCTACGAAATGAGGCCGAGTCAATCCGATATTTATTTTTCGCTACTGCGTCACGTATACTTTTCGAAGAAAAAAAGATATTTCGGCCAATGGATATGGGTCAAAAGGAGCCGTAATATTGCATGACAAACATGCAATGTGTGATTTATACATTTATACTTTTTTTAATATAATTTTCTTATTATTTTGATTTTCAAATTGTACGTACAATTTTTATTTGACCACTATTTTTTATTATTTTTAGAAAAAAAAATACTAAAAAATTACTTGTTATAATAGTATTAAAATTATTTTTTCTATAATAATTTTATAAAATTAATAAAAAAAATATTCCAAATAATACTTTAATGCTCAGCATTCTTCAAATCAATTTGGCTTTGATCATAAAAGTCAAAATATCAAGGAAAGGATGATCAACTGACCAAGGCCACCATTAACTTATATTCTCAAAAATAGAAGTATTGTGAATCAAGATTCAAAAAACCTTTATTTTCCTTTTACCTATTCTCTATAAGTCATGAATCACATGATTGATTTTAATTCTTCTCAACCTGTGAGTCTATCCTATCTCATGAAGAATTTAGATCTTTCTCACCCTTCAAAAATAATAATAATAATAATTCATAATTAAATTTTAATTTTTTATTCACTAACTTTTTTTTTTTAATTATTAAATTTCAGTTGAAGCAGTTTTCTTATTATTTTTTAAATTAAATTTTTAGTAAAAAATTTTAATACTAAAAAATTACTTCATAAAATAATGATAAAGTTATTGCAAATGAAGCCTTAATAAGAAATACAAATTGGGATTATCATGTTAAAAACTACGTAATTAATTATTTGCTGCTTGCAAATGCGCTCAAAGGCTTTGAATAGGTCAGCTGGCCTATAAGGTATATTAAAAAAAAACATAAAAAATCTTAATTTAAATTATATCAAAATATATGTTAAATTATTAAATTTAATTATTTTCAAATAATTCTGGTATCAGATATAATTTATGTTAAAATATATTGTCTTAATTATTTATTGGGGTTTTTACATATATAACACTTAAAACTCTCATAAATACATATTTAACATTCAAACTCTTGTATTTACTAATATACCATATAAAGCCTCTCTTTTTCTCAATTCTACCATTCCGTTTAAACCCCCGTCAGAAATTCCGTCGAGTCGTCCTCTTCCATTCGTCCACGTGAGATGGGTTGGCTGGTAGAACAAGAGCAATGGTGGCCATGTCTCCGGCAATCTAGAGTTGGGTAACCCCCGTCAAAAATCTACTTTTAGTCTGCAAGGTTGCGAGCGGTGCCTGATTCACTGCTTCTACCCCTGCTCCTGCTTCAAGTGCTGCACAATCACCTCATTTGCGATAACATCATCATCATTGTCATATTCTTCCTCCAAAACCGCCTACAGAAGTTTATGTAACCGAAGCCTAACTATAATGGCACTTATGTAAGCAAACCTCTTACAGCAATTTTCAGCAATCGAAGCCCACTACTTGTTATATGCGGTTAACGTTGTTGCATCTCCACTGTCAAAAACTATTGCTTTCCACTTTATAAATACAAATATATCATCTAATAAATCTTAAGTTTTGTCTGCTTGCAGTATCTTCTTCCCTGTATTCTGCGATGGCAATATCCTATAGCAACAAGATGAGAGGTGCATATGTCTTGGACATTTGTACACCTGCACTAAGAAAAGTCATTCACAATCATCCTACCCCTAGAGACATACGCCATCTTAGAGGAAGCCTTCCCACTAGAAATAACATCCCCACATGGGATTATTGAGGTCGGATCACAAACCTGGGCGAAGCTCCCAAGACCGCCGCTGAATGGTTCTGCGACAGGAACGGAGTAATCGGAATATGGGTCATGGTCTATGGGAGACCTCATAATAGAGATTGAGTCTTCGTCAGCAAAGCTATTGTCTGATTTAGACATAAAAGCCGATTGAACAGGCATTCCAGGGGCTGATTGCAACTCAAGTGGCTGGTTAGGCAGGTTAGGACTGCAGTCCTCCTCGTGGTCCATCTGTTCAGATGTATTCGCATAAGATGGAGAAGATGATTCCCGCGCGAAATATAGCTTTCAGGGTTTAGTTTTGATGGGAGAGAAACAGAGTGTTATATCATATGAGGAATAGGACTTTTAGGAGGTAGAAGGGTAAATATTAAAATTTAGGTGTTAGATAAGTAAATAGAGAGGTTTTAAGTGCAAAAAAAATTCTTGAAAATGCTTTGTAATATGAGTGTGGATGTGTGGTTTATTTTTTATTTATTTGTAATTTTGAGAGAGTTGAGCATCAAATCTTATTAATTTATTAAAATTAATAAAATAATACGTTCAAATAATTGATTCATTTATATTTTAACATGGTTTGTGTTATTGTGAAGATGAGGTAGAATTTGTTCTCAACCACATTATTGATGGCAAAGAACTTCAAGTGAATTTTGTACTATTAGGTGGTGTGATGAGGTGAGATAGCAAGATCTCAGTCTTGAGCTCTCAAAAGCTTCATCAACTTATAATGTCCATTCAAATGATAGGGGAAGGAGAACATGTGATTCAATAAGAAAAGGGATAGTACACTACACTACAAAAGTTTATGAGCACTTGATGGATGTTAAACTCCTAACTCCACCAATGACTTGAATAGTTAGATGAAAGCTATCAATTTCCTAAAATGATTTTTAGTTGAAGTTAGGTAAAGATGCTAAAATTGTGGACTAAAACTATGGGTGCCACCTGTTGTTTAGGGTTTAGGAGTAAACACCACAATGACGAAACAAGCAAGAAAATAAAAGTAAAAGTAGAGGGAAAACAAAGGAAACTAGGCTTTAACAAGGAAAAATCCAAAATAGGGAAAAACCACGGAGCTACACCACACGAAAAATTTCATTATGAAAATTGGGAGAAATAAGTATAGATCACTCTTCTCTCTCACTCTCTCCTTGCTTTTCTTCTCACATGCACCATTCTCAATTGTCTACACACTCAAAATACAAGAGAAAGCCACGTAAAATAGCCCCAACGGACGCAATCTCTTAGAGAAACAAGAAAGAAACCGTTCAATCCTTCTCGCAGTGCTGCTGCGCTAGTTTGCGTGTTGCGGCGTTCAAGTCTCTTTCTTGCACCGTTGCAGTGTCATATATGGGTCATTGTGTCACTATGCTCTTTGTCGTTCAATGCTGGAGGGGATCGCGTATGCAACGCCAGGGCGTTGTACGAAAAAAAAAAAATAGTGCGAGTGAACTCCCCGCACCCCACTAGTGTACATGACAAATTTTGAGGTTCGAGATAACAAAATAATCAAATTGATCAACATAATCAGATTCCACACATAACAGCTTACTTGCCAAATATTCTAAGGCCAATATTATCCTATCAACCAGTTTATAGCATCCCTTTATGCCAAATATCATCTTACTAGTATAGTATAGATGGGGCATTCTATAATATTCTCATTTCGTACTAGGATCAAAATTATTGAGTGAGGAGAAGTGACATGACACCAATACAATACTTCCCTCAATGTTAGGTTTGACAGCATTGATGACAAAGCCCAGTATGTCTTGAGCTCTTAAAAGGCGACCTGACTCATTTTGTCCATTGGAAGCTCATGCTATGGGCACTTTTCAATATCTTAAAGAATGACTAGCATTCCTTTATAGAGTAAGCTAAAAAGTGAGACAAAGATGTTATCCTCCAAATCAACCATTATGCCTCGATATTTTTCTTAGGTGTCATATTTTGGAGCATCTTAATGGAAGCTAAAAATGGTGAAATTATTACGTGTGATTATCAGACGTTGTTTGGAGGCGAATCAGGACACACCACGTCATCATTTTGTTGGATAGCGCTGTGTACCGGATGACGTGATGCATCCTGATTCACCTCCGAATAAGTCGGTGACCGTACGTAATAATTTATCCTAAAAATTAGAGGGAGATATGTCATATGGGTCAATTAGGTATTTGATAAACAACTAATAATGTGAATTTGTATCACCTGTTTAGGAATCAATAGTAACCATTCTGCATTTTAATGTCTGAATTTGTTCACTTATTTCATTTAGGTTGGTTTTTTAATTGGATCGTGTAGATAGATCGCTGCATTTTTATTATTCATTAACGTCACATTTCTAAATCACACACAGATATATTTTTCAATATATATATATATATTTTGGGAAAAGTCGGGCGAACCCATTTTCATTGATAAAAGATAAAAAAGCTAGTTACATGTGTAGAAGATCAAAAAGTGGACACTAACAAAAACTGAAAGCAAAGGAAAAAAGAGCACCAAAGTGCCAAAATACACATACTAAAAGGAGTTCAAAATTTGCTGGAGATCAGGCATTGTCCACCCATAGCAGGAACACAAATACTACGAAGAGTCTTGAGCAGAAGGAAGACCGTAAATAACACACTGATCCCTGAAGATGGCAGGAAGCTTGAAGAAATCGGGCTCAGGAAAAACCAGTCTTCACCTACTTGAGGAAAAACCCCCGGTTGCCAAAAATGCCATCAAATGTGAATAAGTTACAGAATTAGCCATCCAGGGGGAGGATGAAGACTGCACATCATCGCCCCCTGCGTAGCAATAGAGAAGAGAAACCAAATCCTCGGAAAAACATCACAGAGAAGGCACTTAGAGATAGAATAAAAATACTCCAGCATATAAGAACCAACATAACCACCTAAACCAATCAGTTGTTTTTCCATCTTTTCAGTTTAATATCAACCGCCTTCTTAATCAAAAGCTGAACAGTGGTATGGCTTTTAGAATGATGTGCAAATTTTTTTTCATTTCTCTCCCTCCAAATGTAATAAACAGCAGCCCAAAGAGACAAAAATTTCACATCAGAAGTACCAGAAGTCGAATTACTACAGTTAATAAGATAATCAAAAATCTGAAGTAAGTTTGGTCTCAAAAGAAAAGAACTAATAGCCGGAATCAGAGAAGTGATAATGCTGAAAGTATAATCACATTCAAATAGAGATGATATACACTCTCAGCATTGCATTGGCAAAAGACGCACATCGGATTCACATCAATATTGCTTTTCTGCAAGGCGTTAGTAGTTTTTAAACCACCAACAAAACATAACCAAGCATAAATAGAGAATCTAAGAGCAGAATGCTTGTGCCACACAGCCTTATACCAAATAACCTCAACCTCCATTTTGTAAAAATCTATCATGAAGCAATGAAATTTCTGCCTGTCATTGGCACCCCAAGAGATACAATGCATTCTATCCCCACAAATAATGGGAATAGGAGAGACAGCATTCTTAAAATTATCAGAGCAAATACTAGGGAAGTTCCAGCTTCCATTAGCAATGAGAGAATCCAACCTAACATTAACAGAACATATAGAGGTATAGGATTCAAAGTTCGGAATATCTTGTATGCGTAAACCATTATACCAATGGTCCCAAAGAAGGCTAATAGGGCTATTATCCGTGACTTTAAAAAAGAAATTGGGCTTAGCTTTTAAGGCTGTAAGACAAATACTTTTCCACATAGCAGAAGATGAGGGAGAATGAGGTTTCCATGGAGAACAATGAATCATAAAAAACAAATCAGATAAAGGAGACCGTCTTTGGTATAATCTGAGGATAAGGGAGCAATCAAAAGCATAACGAATAGCATGAAAATTTGGAATGCCAAGACCACCCTTTTCTTTTGGTTTACAAGTGTTAGCCCATGATACCATATGGAGCTTTCTAGAATCAATATTGCCAAAATATAAAAATTTTGCAGAAAGTTTTGCCATTTGCTTACAAATGGATTTTGGTATGATAGCTCCGCGAATCCAGTATGCTATAGTATTCCATATTGTAAATTTAAGAAACTGGAGCCTACCTGCAAAAGATAAACTCTTCGCTTTCCAGCCAGAAAGTCTGTTAGAAATCACATCAAGAAGGGGAGAGAAATGGGAAAGACGGGTTCTGTTAATAGAAATAGGGATTCCCAAATAAGATAGGGAATTGCCAACATTTTGGATGTTAAGAATGTCACATATATCCTTGCCAAAAGGAGAATTTTCTTGCAAAATAATAGTGCTTTTAGCTGGATTAACCATGAGGCCAGAAGAAAGAGCAAATCTCTGGAGAATAGAGTTCAGAATATTGCAGTTCCGCACATTAGCTTGCCCAAAAATCAGGACATCATCAGCATAAAGTAAATGGGAAATTTTGAAACCTTTGATGTTAACCGGTTGGAAAGTAAAATCACCATTCACATTGTCCAGCAAGCTAGAAAGAGCGTCCATAGCTATACAAAATAGATAAGGGCTCAGGGGGCAGCCCTGTCTTAACCCAACAGAAGAGGGAATATAGCCTTCCAATTGCCCATCCATACATATAGAAAAATTCACACCCGTAATGCAAGCTTTAACCCATTTAATAAAAATGGGGGGATGCCCTTCAGCGCCATTCTTTGAAATAAGAAATCTCGAGAGAGAGAGAGAGAGAGAGAGAGAGAGAGAGAGAGAGAGAGAGAGAGAGAGAGAGAGAGAGAGAGTCAAAAGCCTTTTTAATGTCTAACTTAGCACACATATAGGGGACTTTGGTGCATTTCTTAAAAAATCTCAAAAGCTCAGAGGCTAAAATGACATTGTCAGTCGAGATCCGATGCTTAATAAAACCAGCTTGATCCATATCAATGATGTGAGGTATAAAACACTTAGGCATATTAGCTAAAATTTTAGAAATGATCTTATATAAAGTGTTGCACAGAGAAATTGGCCTGAAATCAGAGATAGTATTAACATGAGAGGTTTTAGGAATCAGAAATAAAGCCGTAGCCTTAATCCCAGAAGGGATGTAATCTTTTATGAAGAAGGATTGAACTGCTTTGCATAGAGAAGGACCAATGATGTGCCACCCGGTCTTGTAAAAGTGGAAATTAAATCCGTCAGGGCCAGGGGAAGAAGAAGATTCCCCAGAAAAAACTGCATTCTTAATCTCAGTTTCAGAAATGGGCAAGGTAAGAGACAAAAATTCAGCATAGATCTACCAACCGGCAAAGGAACATAATCCTGAGTAATAGAGACAGCATGATTAAACAACTGATGGAAGTGAGAAATGACCTTCTGTTTTTCACCAACCACATTCCCAGAATTATCCGACATAATATTCTTCAAAGCAGCAGAATTATAGGATTTCCTTATACGGATTTTAGAGTAGAGAAATTTAAGGTCATCCTCCCCATATTTTAGTCATTTGGCCTTAGCTCTTTGAGACATCCAAGAAGTCCACGACGAAGTAAGTTCAACAATATTACCATTAGTGTTCTTCAATTCAGCATTAAGAGTGGGATTCAAAGGATCAGCATCAAGAGAAGAAAGAAGAGTCAGCTGCTTGTCATGCAGATTATGAAGAGCAGATTGAATTGCATTGGCAGAAGCCCAATGTTTAGCTTTGATTGCAGATTTGAGACTCCTTAGCTTGTTGGAAAAATCAGACAGCGGATTTCCCACCGAGGGCTCAAGGAATATATCCATCAAAAGGCGCCAGTACTCATTGTTATAGGTCCAGTAGTTCTTGAACTGAAACCGACAAAAAGAAGGAATAGGAGAACCATTCTTAAGAATAATGGGACTGTGATCAGAGCAGTAAGGCCTATCCACAAAGTAAGAAGAGTGAGGAAAATTATCAATCCAAGCTTCATTGACAAGAGCCCTGTCAAGTTTTATATGGATGGGATTCTCAATTTGCTGATTAAACCATGAGAAAAAAAGACCAGAGGAGGTAAGGTCAATGAGGTGATTGTCAAAGATGAAGGAGTTGAAGTCCCCCATCCTACTGAAATGAAGAGGAGAGCCACCAGATTTCTCATTTTGATACCTACAACAATTAAAGTCTCCCATAATAATCCACGGAATGTCAGGAGAGAGAGAATTGGCCGAGTGTAGATTAAGCCAGAGATTCAGTCTATCTTCTGCAGAATTAGAGCCATAAACATCACTGAGAAAAAAAGTAATGTTTGGGGTACATGTAACAAATCCACATATGAGTTGGGTGGAGAAAAAACTAGGGACAAAAGAGACCCTGTCTCTATCCCATTTAATACATATTCTACCGGAAGCAGAAAGGTTGAAATTATTACAGCTTTCTTCATAATCAAAAAGCTTGTGAGAAGAAATGAACCACGGGTCGAGCATAGAATTGGCATGAATCCTATTCTCCATGATACAGATTAAATCCAGTTTATGTTTTTGGATTATTTGCTTGCAAATGCTGACTTTGCTTGGGTTGTTAAACCCCCTTAAGTTCCAAGAACCTATGGATGGAAGAGTCATTGAGACTTGGATGTAGTTGGTTGAGGCTTCTTATGCTTGCCTCTAGTGTTTTTTGCTGCTGATGAAGGTGGGGGCTGATGAATAAAGACTGCTTTTTGTTTTGGAGGAACAATATAAACATTGGATTTTACTCTAATGTATCTGACAGTAAATGAAAAAAAATTGATTATGATGAAATATTGAAGTTAACAAATTACTTTTAAATTTATCATAATATTAATGTTTATATCACAATCATTTTAAAATAAATTAATAACTTGTAGATCTATTTCATTGTAATTTAATGCTCAGTGTTGGAAATAAAATAACGACGAAACAAACAAAAAAGATAAAATACAATGAAAAAAAAAGAATATCAGGATTTAATATGAGTATTGTGTCCTGAAAAATTCACGACGATAGAGTCATATGATTTAACGTCTTAGCTTTGTATGAAGACCCGACACACAAACAGATTAGAGAATGTGGCTATAGCTTTTATAAGGGACATCATAATTTTCATGTGGAAATCTCTGAAAAGGGGAAAAATCATAGGGCCTAGCCCAATTTGAATGAATTCACTTGTGTTTGCAATTGATTACAAATGAGGCACTTCCTTACATGGGCGGCCCTAAAAAATTGTTTTATAAGAAGCTCATTGGCTGTCATAGTTTTTTGTCATCTCTCCTACCTCTCTCTCTCTCTCTCTCTCTCTCTCTCTCTCTCTCTCTCTCCATTTTATTTTTATAGATGGCAACCTCCTCCACTAGCCTCTCTCTCTCTCTCTCTCTCTCTCTCTCTCTCTCTCTATATATATATATATATATATATATATATATATATATATATATGAGTGGTGAGATTATTTTTATCTCCATCTTCACATCATTAATAGTTTTTTTAATTAAAAATTTCATCAATTTCTTTTTAAAACTCAAATTCTAGTTTATTGGAGATTTATGTAATTAAATCCAACAAATTACATTAGAGGAGAATTATAATATTTAAATTTAAATCAAGTAGCTTAAAATATGCTTATTATAAATTTTCATATATTTTTTATATACTTTTATAATAATAATAAGATATAGTTTTTTTTATATATTTCTTTCTCGTAAAATATTTTTTAGTTGCATTTTTATTTAAATTATATATAAAAATATATGATAAAAAAGTGGTTGAAATATATTAGTACACTAATATATTATTTAAATAAATTTGTGTTGAAATTAATTTAGATGAGCATGATAATAAATTTATTTTTCATAATCATAAAAATTATCTTCTTATAATTAAAAATAATAAAAAAAATTAAAACCATAATGTCAATTTCAAGTTAAAATGAAAAAGTTTGAGAGTATTTTTAAAGTCAAAATTTTTCGCCCCCGCCGATAAAAAATCCTGGCTCCGCCACTGCTTAGGAGGAAAGTTTTGACTCGATGTATCAAATATACATCATATATAGTGCATTATATGGTGGAGTTGGAAGAATCATTGTTGATATATTCGTTTAGGACGGCAAAATCATAGTCGGCAAGCGATGTAGGTTGGAAGGATCATAATCAGAAGACGGTGGTCAAAAGGACTATAGTCGGTGAGCTACCGTGGTTGCAAGGACCATAGTCGGCGAGCGACGGAGATCAAGAGGATCGTAGTTGGTATTGGTGGTTGGAAGATCGTAATCGGCGAGCGACGGAGGCTGAGAGGACCGTAAACCGTAGTTGGGCAATGGTGATCAGAAGTACCATAGTTAGCGTAGTTGGCAGGCGACAATGGTCAGAAGGGTCGTAGTTGGGCGATGATGGTCGGAAGGATCGTAGTCGGCTGTCGACAGAGGTTGGGAGGACCGTAGGAGATCGACGAACAACTGGAATTCAAACGGCGGTCGAAAAGAACTCGATATGGCCGATCTGACAGTGGTCGATGAATAAGCGGAAGTTTGTAAATGGTCGATGAGCAGCAAGAAGTCAAGCGGCAGTCGACTAATAGGAAGAAGTTAGGCAAGATTTGACGAACAGGCAGAAGTCTAATGGTGGTCGACAACATATGAAATTCAACAATGGTCAACAAACAAGAAGAAGTTTGGATGCAGTCCGGAAGAACTCTAGTGGTGGTCGATGAACGGGTGAAAGTTCGACAGTGGTTAGCAGACCGGAGGTAGTCTAGCGGTGGTCGGCGAACCGACAGAAGTCCGACGGTGTTCGGCGGACTGGCGAAAGTCCTGCGGTGATCGGCAGACTAGCAGAAGTCTGTTGGTGGTCGATAGATTGACGGAAGTCTATCAAAGGTTGGGAAGAACTCCAGTGGTGGTCTATGGACGGGCGAAAGTCCGGAGGTGGTCGGCGGACTGGCGAAAGTCTGGCGATAGTTGGGAAGAACTTCGGCGGTGGTAGATGGCAAGCAAGCTACCGAATTCTTTCCTTCTCGTCATTTTCTCCCCCTCTCATGAGAAGAGCGTGGGCTATTTATAGTTTTTTTAGAGTCATGACATGACTTGTAAATATATAAAGGGTAAGGTCAAAATGGGAGTGATTTGAATGGACGGCCGATATTGATCTCCTTGATCATTGACCGTTTAATAGTCATTTGAATGCCTTAATGACACCAGAATTCAATGATCTTGGGCTCGTTGGATTTGTCTCGTCGAGCCACTTGGTTTGACTATAAGCATGTCATCTTTAGAGTTTGTTTGGTATTAAAAATTGAGCTTTGAAAAGTTCAAAAATGTTTTGGACCCTTCATTTGGGGCCCATTTGAGTTCAGATATGACTGGTTTGGTGTTGATGGGTTTGTATTTTCGAGACGTTCAGTTTGACTATAAATTTGTTGAAATCAAAGTTTGGATGGTCCCGATTTAATTTTGGAAGCTTTTAACTCAATTTTGCTTCAAGATTCGTGCCCAATCAAGATAGATCTTTGATGATATATATGTGAGAAAAATTAAAATCGATAAAAAATTGTTAGATTTTTGGTTGAAGAAGAAGCATCTTCTTGAGCTTCTTGGATGAGAGAGAGGGACAGGGAAGCAAGGTGGGGAGAGTTCACAGGGAAATATTTGTTTCACTTCAATTGGGATACAAAATGACACTAATTACAACATCATGTACACCTATACATAGATGTAGATCAATCATGACATGGAGTCTTGCAAGGCAAATATAACCTAAACTTGGACCAATATCTAATAATATCCACCTTGATCTAAATTTTATAAAATAAGAAAAATATACATGTTATTCACAAAGAACAGCCTCGTCGGTCTTCCCCGCCAACTGCCTCCACCTCGAGATTGTCTCAATGAGACTTTGATACCACTTATTAGGATTCTTGGAGGAGGAAATAACATCTTCTTGATTGTTTCCAACCAGATGCAACATTGTAGCTCTTGAGTATACACGCTCCAACATTGTTTCATGGGAAAAAAAATTTTCCGAACAAGACCCCATAACCTAAAGCAGGGGACCCCTATAACTCCTCCAACGAACTAGATTGAAAAAATTAATGTTTGAATCAACATTATAATCTTATTGATCAAAGCAATTTGATTCCTCACATAACTGACATCTATTTATTCCCTAACAATTGATCAAACACATTTGAAATAATTCATATTTTAACTAAAAATTTTAACCTTAGATTAGAACAGCTGAATTTGAATTTTTTTTTGAAAGCTAATACTTTATATTTTAAATTTTAAAAATCCAATATAAACAAAATCATGCTTGTGCATTCCTAGGCCAAAAATTCGTCTTCCAGTTCATATCTATTCCGAACCGATTCATCATCAGTTGAGCCGTACCACGTAACCGTTGATCCGGTCCTATTCCGAACCGATTCATCATCAGTTGCGCCGTACCACGTGACCGTTGATCCGGTCCTTGCAGCGTTCTAGACCTGTAGAAGTCACCGCATAAAAATAGGCAATAATATAACGTAAATTTTCCTACTATTTCATTTAGGGATTATTTTGAATTAAGCTTGTAAGTAAATAACATGATATATAGAGACTAGAGTGATAATTTTGGCTTTGCTGGGATAACTGTTTTTAAAAAATTTATATTAAATTTTATTTTCTACTGTAGCTTTTAAAAATTTTAGTATTTTTTATAATAATTTTATAATTATTTTTATAAAAAAAATTATAGCTATTTAAATATCTTTAATCTTAATAATTGAAAAACGGAATATTATAAATAAGAGGATAATGTAAAATTTAAATTAAGAATAAGAGCAGAATATTTAAAAAAAAAAAATTAAAGAAGCAAACTAACCAAACAGAATGATGTATTCCATTGAATGCACATAACTGTTTGACATATTTAGAATAAGTCAAACAGTTTAACGCATTCAATGGAATGCTCCAAACTGTTTGACACATTACTATAGTAATTTCAAACTTTAATTCAACTGACTACGATGAATGCACCAAATGATTTGACATATTTTAAAGAATTAGTCAAATCCTATGTCAAATCATTTGACGCATTCTAAATAATGCATCAAATAATTTAGCTGATTTGCTTCTTTTTTATTTATATTTTACTCTTATTTCTAATTTAATTTAATACATGCTCCTTTTTTTTTTTGGACATTTAGGCCATTTAAGTCAAACTCACACACACAACGCATACACATGGACTCGAACCTTGGACCTCTTAGTTTGAAGCCTAAGCTCTCAACCAATAGGCCAAGAGGAGTTGTGTACATGCTCCTTCTTAAAAAAAAAAAAAAAAAAAAAAAAAATCGTTGAAAAACTCAGGCAAAATTAAAAATAATAATAAAATAAATCGTCGGTCGGCAAAGATACATTAATCAACCGCTTTATGGAATCAGGAAAATACGAGACCTAAGCGCGGGTGCCGCGGAGTCGTCTCCGCGATCTCCACCGCACCAAATTGGGGATTTTCTTTGTCTGCCCACGGCAAGCGCGTGGTCCACGTGCACCTTTTACTCTCCCCTATCGATTTCTTTCCAATTTTCCTCGCCGTCTCTTTCTTGCTTTCTTCTTCCCCTTACCAAACGCGCTTATTAAACCGAAACCAGCTCATATCTCTTCATAAGAAGAGACAAACAAATAACAATACATAGCAGCACTTGTTCTTCAATTCATACTACCGAAGGCAAGGAGAGACAGACAGCGAGAGAGAGAAAGAAGAGAATGGAGAGAGAGAGTTTCATGGCTGCTCCGGTGGATCCGCTCGAGCTAAAACTTGGCAGCCTCGGTTATAACCTGCCCCCGTCCTGCGCCGGCGCGGACGTTACCGTCTCCGGCCATGCGGACTCCGCCAAGCAGTTGTAAGTACATGACTACATTTGTCCTATTAATGCTTGTGACGGTATTAAAGGTCGGATTTGCTATGATTTTGCTGTATTTTTGCAAAAGAAAGTTAATATACAATTTTTTATATTAGCTGACTTTTTGAAAAAAATACATAAAAAATATAGTAAAATTCAACAAATATCTTACTAATTGAGTATTTATTGTTCTTTTGCTGAGTTTTTACAAATACTAAGCAAAATCGTAGTAAAATGACAGCTAATACTCAATTAAAATTATATATTAGCTGCCATTGCAAAAATATAGCAAAACTGCAGTAAAAGCATAGCAAATTCGAACGTAAGCTTGGGTGCAGTCTCTGCATAGAATAATTTGTCCTGTTTTGACTGTCGTAATAAAAGTTTCTCGACAATTGCAATGAGAAAAAAAAATACTTAAATTGGATAGATTTAATTATAAATAATATTTTTTAATATAAAAAAAATACATTAATGTCAAGTAAGATTATAGTTATTATTAAAATATATATTTATATATATAATATTTATCTTTAATTTAACGAAATGATTCATTATAATAGTTCGTTATTTGGTGGACTAAGTTTTTGTATATATGGCTTCATTTGAATGAAGGAATCAACTGATGCAGGTTAGAAGAACCATCACGGCAAATCACTATCTGTTACAACGGTCGAATTTCCGTCTGCAACGTGACTAACTTCCAGGTTTGCCATTTGCTCTTTCCTCTCCAAACCTATCTGCTTCAGAAAAAGGAAATAAAAATCACATATCAACTTTAAGAATCTTTGCTTGCCATTTTAGCAAACAGAAGAATCCTCTTCAAGTTTTAGAGGTTTTCTAATGTAATGATTCATTCTTACGAGCAAATCTCGACAGTAGAAATAATTATCGTATTTTTTTTATTAAATGAACTTATTTCGTTTGATTAAACTTTATTTAGCTTGAATTTTTTATGATGATAGGCAAGAGCCATTATGGACATGGCAAAGAATGAGATGGAGAAAAACAAGTATTGTAAGCAAGAGGAAGACGAAGTGGCAATTGCAAGAGAGACACTGGAGCTACAGCCAGGACTTTCTATGAAGAGATCGTTA
The DNA here is from genome assembly GCA_016618105.1 of Dendrobium huoshanense. Lineage (NCBI taxonomy): Eukaryota > Viridiplantae > Streptophyta > Magnoliopsida > Asparagales > Orchidaceae > Dendrobium > Dendrobium huoshanense. The sequence continues at coordinate 22,104,117 of CM028352.1, read as the reverse complement.
CAGAGATTTCTTCAGAAGAGGAAGGCGAGATTAATGGCTGACAGCTCCTTCCCTTACGCACACAGAAAGCCATTGCAGCTGTTCTGACGACTAACTTCATCATACGAGTTATTTTTTTCACCCTAATGACAGCTTTTCTTGTTATTTATTTACTATTGAGATTTTAGAAGAATGCATGAAAGAATTAATACTCCATTTACATGTTTTGATGTATAATTTTGGTTTTTGACATTTAAACATTGTAAGAAAAGGCGTGAAGTTCTTTTTTTTTTCCCATGCATGTAAGCATGTTAGTTTGTGAGCTTGTCGATTATTTTTTTTAAATTTTTCTGATGTTATTGAAAATTGAGACTGAGAATGGGAATAAAAGCACAAATTAAATATAAATGTTGGCTTGGCTGGAAAATTACTATGATCTGAATTTGTATAGGAGCAAACGTATTTTGATTTTTCATTGAATACACTTATTTGCCTATGTTGGGAACTATAGAGAGGAAGCGATAAAATTTATTTCTACATATGAGAGAGGCAATTTTTTGATATTTTGCCCCTCTTTTTTTTTTTTTTTTTTTTTTTTTTTTTTGCATATCCTCAAAATTTATTTCTAAATATGAATGGGGCAATTTTGAGATTTAGCCTTACATTTTTTTTATTTAATTATTCATGTAAAGAGTTTGACCACCCTCAAAAGTATAGTTGGTTCCGCCCATGACCAAAAGGTATTGAATTTGAAGTTTACGTACATATGTGATTTGTGTGTGTCTGCATTTAATTCATTTAAAAATTAAAAAAAATACATAATATTTGAGACACTAATTTTCTTTCATGTTCATATAAGTTATGAAATATTATTAACATGATAGATATTATCAAAAGATGGAATGATATTCAGATAATGGAGATTATAATTTCATGCTATTCAGCCATAAAGAAGGGCTTAGAGCAATTGAGTTGTTATTTTTATTGGGCTATGATCAACCTGTCAAATAGCTTTTAAAGGGTTCCACAAGCTCGTGTTCCGCTTCCTAGCTACCACTAGATTGTTCTTAGGATCAAAATTTTAACGATGCCCTAGCCAAATTAAGGTGCTATGGAAGTTGCCTATAAGATATGGAAAACAACTAGAAGCTCCACAATACTCTCCTTGCCTTGGAAATGTTGAAGCAAGAGACATCCATTATGCAAATTCGAAAACCGTCGGAAAGTGCTCAATTTCTGCCGGAAAATTCCGTCGGTAATAGATGATTTTCCTATAGTGGGTGGCATTAAATTTGTCACACTTAAGAGCTTGCTTCTTCTTCTTATTTAGCTAGCTCCAACAAGCTCCCAACCATGAGAATGGGAACTAAGGAAGGATATAGGATATCTCTTCCTGGTCTCTATACACACGAAAAATTATTAGGTGCGGAGTGTAGACGGGGTGAGAACCGTCTGCACAGACACAGGGTACCAAGCGGTACCCAGTGGTACCGAACGATACCGAACGCGGTTTTATACTAGTGTGCGGACGGTTCTCCCGTCCGCACTCCGTACCTAATAATTTCTCCACACGAAAAATTATTACAATTTTGCTTTTTAACTCTAATTTAGGCTACATTTGGGACGGCTTTTTTACTGCTTACTAAAACGGAGTTTTAGTACAAATTTTTTTATTTTTGTACTAAAACTCCGTTTCAGAAAGCAATAAAAAAGTCGTCCCAAACGAAGCCTTAATTGCTCCCAGCGAAGGTCCAAAATATTTCTTAAATTTATGAAATTATGAGTGTTTGAGATTTCTTTTAGGATATTTTTGTTTTTCTATATTTTTAGTTCACAAGCATAATTTTTATTTAACCACTATTTTTTTATTGTTTTTAACAAATAATAAACTACTTTCTATAATAATTTTTAAAAAAGTCGCTTTCTTTACAGAAATTTTATAATATATTTTTTATAAAATTATAACCGTCCTAAATAGGCTCTTAATATTTATTATTCCCAACTTTAATGTTTTGTTTTGTTTTTTTTTTTTAAATGGGGTTATCCCTTTATTTTTATTAGGAAGAATCAAGATAGTGATATTTGTGATATCAACCTTCTCCAAAATGAGATGATTTGTCTCAAGTAAAATGAGATTGAAGGTATCGATACTTAGGCTTTGTTTGGGACGGCTTTCTTACTGCTTCTTAAAGCGACTTTTTAGTACAAAAATTTTAACTTTTTAACTAGAAAGCCATTTTAAGAAGCAGGAAGAAAGCCGTCCCAAACGAAGCCTTAATATTTTTTATATGAGTCGGGGCTTCCAATAAATTATTTCTTTTAAAAGTTTCTAATAAAAATTTTCTATGAAAATCATCAATAAAATAATGTTGAATATTTCTGATTTCAACTTTTTTTTTAGATTTTCAACAGAATATTTACAACGAACTTTTCCAACAGAAATTTCTATAAAAATTTTTATTTAATTTTTTCCACCAATAATTTCTTTTATATTATGATGCATTTAATTCTAATAGTTAAGCCAGAGATTTTTGAATTTAGCTTTATTCCATGCATAGCTTCAAACAAGGGCACAGCCTAAATTTTAAGAGGGGGCAAAATTTGAAGTAATTGTTGGTGTGGCCTCAAAACCAAAAAATCGAGAAAAAGAAAATGGCCGCTAAAAATGATTAATCATTCAATTTCTACAAAACTTGTGTTGAAGTTGCCTTGAATTTGGCTTTGCCTCTATTTGTTCATATCATTGATCGTCGTACGCTTAATAGATATGTCAGGGTTCAAGAGGGCAGCGCCCGTTGGCCGGATTCGACTTGCCTGATCAGGTCGCGGGGTCAAGGGATAGCGCCCTTGCGAGGTTTCTAGGGGTGCTACTATCGGAACAAATTTTGATTGTAAGGATATTTTTAAAATTCAAATTAATAAATAAAATGTTAAATCTTTTTACTATTTCTTTTTGTATTTGGTCATTGTTCCCTAACAATTACACCTCTATATAATATTTTTAATTATGTTGAGGGCAATTATTTAAAGAATATATATAGTTATTGCGTCCTGGAATATTCGCGGTGGTAGAGAAATATATGGTTTAACGTCTTAGCATTGTACGAAGATCCAGCACACAAGCAAATAAGAGAGGGGGTGAAACATTCATAAGAGACACCAGAGTTTTTACATGGAAAACCCCTAAAAAGGAGAAAAAACCACGGGGTCTGGCCCAGTTTGAATGAATCCACTAATATTTGCAGTTGATTACAAATGAGGCCCTTCTTAGGGAGAAGGCCTTAGCTTGATGTTACAAATGTACGTCATATAGAACATATTACATTGTGGGAGTTACAATAATCAACATATATAGACGTGTTTGTTTGGTTGGAAAGGCCGTTGTTGGCAAGAGACAGAGGTTAGAAGGACCGTAGTCAGCAGAAGACCGAGGTCTGAAAGGTCGTTGTATTGTGATGGAGGTTGGAGTGACCGTAATAGGCGACAGAGGTCGGGAGGACCGTAATCGGCAGGTGACTGGGGTCAGAAAGACCGTTGTTCTATGATGGAGGTCGGAGTGACCGTAATAGGCGACGGAGGTCGGGAGGACCGTAGTCGGTAGGATACTGGGGTCATAAAGAATGTTGTCCTGTAATGGAGGTCGGAGTGACCATAGTAGGCGACGGAAGTCGGGAGGACCGTAGTAGGCGACGGAGGTCGGGAGGACCGTAATCGGTAGGAGATTGGGGTTAGAAAGACCGTTGTTTTGTGATGGAGGTCAGGTGGAGTCCGAGCCTTAAGTGGTGGTCTGGCAGAAGTCCGGACCTCAGGTGGTGGTCTGGCGGAGCAACGACGTCAAGTGGTGGTCCGGCGGAAGTGAGGGTCTCAAGTGATGGTCCGGCGGAGCAACGGTGTCAGGTGGTGGTCCAGCGGAGGTGAGGGCCTCAGGTGGTTGTCTGGCGGAGAAACATCGTCAGGCGATGGTTTGGCGGAGATGAGGGCCTCAAGTGGTGGTCCGGCGGAGGTGAGGGCCTCAAGTGGTGGTCCGGCGGAGCAACGGCGTCAGGCGGTGGTCCGGCGGAGGTGAGGGCCTCAGGTGGTTGTCTGGCGGAGAAACGGCGTCAGGTGATGGTTCGGTAGAGATGAGGGCCTCAAGTGGTGGTCCGGCGAAGGTAAGGGCCTCAAGTGATGGTCTGGCGGAGCAACGATGTCAGGCGGTGGTCCGGCGGAGGTGAGTTCCTCATGTGGTTGTCTGGCGAAGAAACGATGTCAGGTGATGGTTCGGTGGAGATGAGGGCCTCAAGTGGTGGTCCGGCAGAGGTGAGGGCCTTAAGTAGTGGTCCGGCGGAGCAACGACGTCAGGCGGTGGTCCGGCGGAGCAACGACGTCAGGCGGTGGTCCGGCGGAGGTGAGGGCCTCAGGTGGTTGTCCGGCGGAGGTGAGGGCCTTAAGTGGTGGTTTGGCAGAGCAACGGCGTCAGGTGGTGGTCCGGCGGGGGTGAGGGCCTCAAGTGGTGGTCCGACGGAGCATCGACGTCAGGTAGTGGTTCGACAGAAGTCCGGCGGTGGTCGAGGAGGCAAGGAAGCAAGAGCGATCTCCGATCTCTCTCTCTTTTTCTTAGGCTTCCCTCCTCCTTTCAAGAGGAGAGGGAGCTATATTTATAGATTTCTGGAGTGGCATGCCCCATAAATAAGTGAGAGATCAAGGGTAAATGAGGAGTGGTTGGATGGACGGCCGATATTGAACCCCCTGATCATGGACTGTTCATCAAGCATTTGGAGGCCTTAGAGATGTCGGAATTTGGCAATCTTGGGCTCGTTGGATTCGTCTCATCGAGCCGTTCGATTCGAGTATAAGCTCGTTAAAATCAGAGACCGTTGTTATCTCAAATTGCGGTTTGAACTTTCCAACAGTGCTTCAGGTCCATGATTCGGACTCATTTGGGCTCGGATTGGGTCGAATTTGGTGTCGTTGGGTTCGCATTTCCGAGACGCTCAGTTAGACTGTAAGTTTGCTGAAATCGGAGTTCGGATGGTCTCCGAATTAATTTTTAAAGTTTCCAACTCGATTTTGCATTGAAATTCGCGCCCGATTAAGATAATTTTTTTAGAACGTATCAATAGTATTTTAAAACTTTTAGGAGGATAATTATCTAAAATGTTTTATAATAAAGATTAAAAAAATTGATGAAGAAAGACAAATAATCTTTAAAAAATAATATAATAAAGAATTGGCCTGAGCTGGAGGGGATCCCCATGGCTTCCAAAGCAAATTAACAGGTACATCAACGCCACGGTATTCTCTCCTTCGACGGTACTTTTGTTTGTTATCATTAAAAATATGGAGAGCTCGTTTTGATCCCTTAATTGAGAAGTTTAACTACTAATTTATATGTCTTAAATTTTTAATGGCTCAAATATATTAAAAAAAAAAAAAACTTACAGCAGCTTCATCCTCACCCTTCTCTGCATCGACTGAGTACGAACAGTCTCATCAACCTGCTCACACTCCTTCCGCCATTCCTGCTTCTGTAGTACTACGCCAGACCAGAAGAGCCCTACCGCTACACCTCCCTGTTTGTCTATTTTTAATATCAGGGCATCAAAATTTTAAATTTTTAACATTAATTCATCAAAGTTTTTGATTTTTAATATATTTAATAGTTATATTGACTACACAGAAAAAGAGATCAGAAAAGCCAGCTCTTGTCACTTCCATCGCTTCAACCTCAACCCATCATCATCTTTTAACGATCTCCACCATTTTCCTCTTTTGTGTTTCTCTAACGTTCTCTCCATGGCCACTCTCTTCTTCGTCCTCCTGCTTTCTCTCCTCACCACTTGCTCATCGGTGTCCAACGAAAACTCTATGAACGCCGATGAGCACCGCGCCCTCCTTGACCTCGTCGGCTCGCTCCTGGCCGATTCCAGCTGGACCGAGCTCCACCCTCAACCGTGCACAGACACTCCATGGCCCGGCATTCAATGCGAGTCCGACATTTCAGATGCCGACTTGCTCCATGTCACCTCCATACACATCGGCCCTGACCTCCTCTCACCTCCTCCCTGCAAATCCTTTGCTTCCCTCTCCCCAGCCTCCTTCCTCCACCTCCCATTCCTCAAAACCTTCTCTCTATTCTCCTGCTTCCTTTACCCCAACTCCGTCTCTCTCCCTCCATCCCTTTTCACCAGCACTCCCGCTTTAGAACGCCTCGTCCTCAACGGAAACCCCGGTCTTTCAGGCGAAATACCCTCCTCTGTTTCCAGCCTACAGAGACTCAGAGTTCTCAGCCTCCCGCAGAACAACTTCCATGGCGTCATTCCGCTAGAGATTGGGAGATTGAGAGCATTGCAGCAGCTAGATCTCAGCTATAACCACTTCAGCGGCGAAATCCCGGAAGAAATCGGCCGGATTTCAAGCCTTAGCATCCTAGATTTCTCCTCAAATCAGCTGCGGGGGAAGCTTCCTGCTTCAATTGGGAGTCTCCGATCTCTAGAAAAGATTGATCTCGGCTCCAACCATCTTTCAGGGAAGGTTCCTCCCGAGCTCGGGAAGCTCAAAAAATTAGTTTTGCTTGATTTAAGCCATAACAACTTGAGTGGACCGTTGCCGGATGAACTTTCAGGATTGAAACAATTACAGTATTTGATAATGGAGAACAACCCCTTCAACATCAGCATTCCATTTTTTCTCATTAGTCTGAAGAAGTTGACAGTGATTGGGCTCTCAGGGTGTGGCCTAATGGGGCCAATCCCTCCATACTTTGCCTCTCTGGGAAGCCTCACTGCTCTGTCACTTGATAACAACAGCTTAAATGGAACAGTTCCTGATAGCTTGGACTTGCTTTCAAATCTGGGTGAGCTCAATCTTAGCCAGAACCAGCTGAGTGGAGAGATTGGCTTCTCTGTGGAGTTTGTGAGGAGGCTGGGGAAGAGATTGGATTTGAGGGGAAATAAAGATTTATGTGCAAAGCCAAACGACAAGTATGAAGAGGCTTCGGTGAGACTTGAAGCAGCTGCTTGTTTGGGTTCCGGCATTGATAATAGAGGAAAGAGAGGCGTAGTAGAAGATGGTGATGGTAGAATCAGTTCTTCTTTGGATGGTAATGAGGTAGAAAATTGTTGCTATTTCGGGGTAAGTTCACTGTGGACTTCGGGCTTTCAGGGAATTGCCATTGTCGTGGCTTTGCTTGTATGATTGCTGTGTTGCTGCAGTGGAGAAAAGATTTTAGACTGTTGTTTTTTTAATGAGATGTCACAGCAGGTCTTTTCCTTTGTTGTCTCTCTTGCATGGTTTTCAATAACTTCTAAGTCCTCATTAATTTTTTAATTTGTTCTTAAATTTTAAAGTATGATTAATTTTTTAATGAATTAATATTAATTACTATTATTTTATCGTTATATTATTTAAATAGCTATGATTTTTATGGTATTTTAAGTAATTATTATTCTGAATTATTCCTAATAAAATTAGTATAAATATTAATCAAGACAATAAAACACAAAAAGTTATCAAATATGAAATGGGACGTCTTTCTTATTGCTTCTTAAATTAATTATTTTAGTATAAAAATTAAAATAAGCAGTAAGAAATCCGCCCCAAACTAAGCCTGAAATGAGCTTTGAATGCATTTCGAACTGCTATCTGTGCCACTGTTGATCTGAATACTGAGCTGAAAATTGATGAAATGAGGAGATTTCTTTGCTAATTTTTCGTTAGGATCAACTTTATATTACTCGTAGCTCCTCCAAATTTAAGGCATCTGATTCTGTCAAAATAAGGAATATAATTGATAGTTTGATTTAGTGATTGGAATTTGGGAACAAAAGCAGCCATATCATTTGCTGGGAGATTTTAGTTATTGAGATCGACTATTTGGAATTACATTTCTTACTGACTTGGTTGTGTTATTTTATCGTAAGGTTTGAGAAAAAACATCTCATCTCTTTAGTTATATTGGTTTAGGGGTTATTTGTTGGAAGTAAAATAAGTGTAAAGTAAAATAAATGCAGGGGTTTTGAGAAGTTTGATGTTTGGTTAGATGGAAAGCAAATTCATGATAAAGTAAAGTGATGAAATATATTTCATTCTAATTCATTTTTGAAGTAAATTGTTTTCACCCAGTTTTGCTCCATAACCGTTTACACAGTTCTAAAGTTTGCTTGAGCATCGCCGATGATCATCATCTCCACCGCCACCCCGTTGTTAAAAAAAAAGCCACTGCTCTTTGTGCAATTATTTTTTGGAATATTTATGTCAATTAAGGTAAACTCACACACATTATATATATAAATGTAGGCTTCAAACCCAAGTCTTAGGGGTGTTAAAATGGGTCTCTAGATAGGTCGGGTCCAACTCGAACTTGACCCGCTGCCAATTGACCCGACTTGAACTTAATTTGGTTATGGACATGGGTTGGAAATTTGAACCCAAACTCGACCTGGTTCGTGTTCAGACATGTCAGGTTCGAGTCAATCCAAAATGACCGGCCAACTCAATTTTTTTATATCAATTTTTGGCATTTTTTTATATTTCAAATTTAATTAAATAATTTTATTAAAGTGCAAAATAGTAAAATACATATAATTATTAGATTATTTGAGCAAATATAAATAATCGCAAATTATATTTACAAAATTTTAAAATGAATTGTTAAATGAAATTATTTGTTTACATTGAATTTTATAAAAAATAATGCAAAACATAAACTACATTTACTAAATACTAGTATAATGTATACATTACATTTTTAAATTTACATTGTTATACATGAAACAATTTAATTAAATTTGGGTCAAAGTTAGGTTCTCAGGTCAACTCGAACTTGACTCGAGTTTTAAAACAGGTCAAGTTTTTAAACTCAATCTCGACCCATTGGATAAACAAGTTGAGCCAAACTTGAACTTTTTTGGGTTGAGTCCAAGTCGTGTTTCGGGTTGGGTCAAATTTTGACACCCGTTTCAAGACTTCTTGATTGATAGTCAAAACACCAAACCAACATATCAAGATGTGTTGCATTCTACGACACCTTTGATTTGAATGCTTGCTGCAAAATTATGAAATCAGGTGATTTCTTAGCAAACTTTTGTTGGTTTCATCTTTATATTACTCTTAGCTCCTGCAAATTTAAGGCATCTGATTCTTTGCCTTCATTTTGCCATTTTATTGAAAGATTTGAGAAAAAAATCTCATCTTTAGTTAGTAATTTTTGGCTTAACAATAGAGTGGATAGAATGCTCTGGATGATATCCTGTATTATAACCATTAAACTAATTGATAAGAAGGTTTAGGCGTACCTTTTTTGAATATCTGAAATCTTATGTGTAAATCTAAACTTATATGCCCATTAAACGTGCATTCTTGAATGGAATTTCTTTTATAGTTGTCAATTTCTCTTAAGCCTCGATTATTCTGTACTAACGTCAAATATAGCTCTACATTCGGATAGTAATCAGAATGAGCCACGTTAGCTATACCAAGCCGCGTCACCAAGCAGTACCGAGCTACAGGCTTAAGAATCCGAATGGGTTCCGCTTCCGCACATAATAATTTTTCCACTTTAAGACCAAATAAACATATTCTTCCAACACAAGAATTCTTAGACAACACAAAAAACACAAAAGCACAAACTCCATTTATTCTAAAAGTTAAATACATGTAAAGGCTCTTTACCAACCAAACAACAAAAGCTTGATGAGGAAGTCCACATTGTATATCATTCACGATCATCAAGATCTAACACTTTATGATGATAACTACGTTTCAATATTCTCACAAAGAACTCACCATGTTTTATTTTCAGTTTTTAATATGAAATAGATTTTAATTTTTGGCATGCGCTTTTCTGAAGAGGCTGTGATTTTTTTTTTTTTTTTTAAATTGAGATTTGGTACTTAGAATTGCCAGAAGAACAAAAAATTTGGATTGGTGGTGGAAAGCAGGGGGTGTTAAAATGGATTTTCGGGTCGAATTCAGATAAAATCCGGAGTTGACTTGGGTTCAAACTAGTTGACCTAGCCCCAACTCTAGTTTACAAATAGGTCGGAAATTTCAACTCTACTTGATCCGTCGAGTTACCGGGTTGACTTGACCCGACCAACTAACTTGGACAACCATTCAAAATCGAGTGCGGTGAGCGAGTACGAGGCCTGCGGGACGTGCACGTAAGGGACTGGCAAGTGCGATGTGGGCGAGGCAAGCGCAAATAGGTATGGAGGGCGACATGAGGCATGTGGCTTGCCGAGCGCCATGTAGTTTGTGCGCGCGCGGTGCGGCCAACCCGATCGAACTCCACCCGGTTTTATAAAAGGGTCAAAATCTCAAATTCGAACCCGACTCATATGGCCAACAGGTTGACCTGAAACCAAAATTTTTCGGGTTGGGTCCGGGTTAGGTTTCACGTTATGTCAAGTTTTGACATCCCTAATGGAAAGCAATCTAACAATGATGGGGATGTTTTACTATCCCGTAGTGGGAAGAGAAAGAAAAAATTGGAATAAATATTATTTTTCTTAATCACAAAAAAAAATAAAAACTATAAAATTATATTATTTAAAAGTAGTATTCGGGCTCTTTTAATTTTTATTGATCCATTTATAAATATGACAGATACATACACAATATTTAAATTTTAATTATTTGCAATTTTATCGTTCTCAGACCTCCATTTTAAAACTCACACTTAAATATCAAAATTCCCAATAAAAAAACTCAACTCATCCTATGCTTTTCTGTCAAATTCTAAGTAATGCAACCTCTCTTAGTATACATAAAATTTTATTTTGGAATTAGATAGACTTGATAATTCCTCAAAAAATGGCCTTGATCTAGCACGAATCTCGAGGAATATTCAAATTGGAAACTTCCAAAATTAAATGCTTGACCACTTGAATGCCAATTTCAACAAATTTTTAGTCAAATTGAATATCTCAATGAGATGAATCCAACGACACCAAAATCAGTCCAATCTGAGCCCAATTGGATCCAAATCAAGGGACCAATTCACATTTTGAAGGTTTAAAACATTAATTGGATAGTCAAATGAAATCCAAATATGGCATGTTTATAGACGACTTGAGCGGCTCAACGAGATGAATCAATGAGTAGAAGATTGCCTAATTCTGATATCATTAAGGCACTTAAATGTTTAATGAACGTTCTATAATTAAGGGAATCAATATGAGCAGTCTGATCAACCACTTCGATTTTGCCATGAATTTTCTCCATATTTACAAAGCATGCCACTTCAAAAACTTACAAATGAGCCCTTATTTTCCACATGAAGAGGGGGTGGGGAACTTGGATTTTTAGCTAGAGAATAGAGAGAGCTCTAAGGCTTCAAAGATCCTAAAGTTCTATCCAAGCACCACTACTGATGAATTTTCGTCGACCACCACTGGACCTTTGACAGGCCACCGATCACCGTTGGATTGCCGCTCGGCTGCCAATCTTCATCGGACCATCGCCAAACCCCGATCTCCACTAGACTTTAGCTCGACCAATGTCGAACCACCGCTTGGCCGCCGGATCACCACTCGACCGTCAACCGTCTCTGGACAACCTCTCATTCATCGACCATCACCAGACCACCACGCATTTGTCGATCGCCGGATCTTCGCCCAGTAGCTTGCTGCCGTCAGATTTTCTTCCACTGTCGATCGCAACTATAGTCCTGCCGACCACCATCGACTACCGACCTGCGTCAACCGTAAGTTGTGTGCCACATTTGATTTGAATACTAATATGCAAATCTACTAAATCAGGGGATCTCTTAGTAAACTTTTTGTTGGGATCATTTTATATTACTCTTAGTTCCTCCAAATTTAAGATATTTGATTCTGTCAAATTATGAATATAATGCCTGTTTGATTTAGTGATTGGACTTTGGAAACAAAAGTTGCTATCATTTGCTGGTAGATTTTAGTTATTGAGATCGACAATTTGGAATTACCTTTTTTACTGACTTCATTTTGTTATTTTATTGAAAGGTTTGAGAAACAAATCTTATCTTTAGTTAGTAATTTTTAACTTAAGGGTTGTTTAGTTGGAAGTGACTGTAAAGTAAAGAAAATGTAGGGGTTTTGAAAAGTTTAGTGTTTGGTTGGATGAAATGCAAAAGCATGATAAATTAAAGTGAATACAATGTAATCCATTTTAATTCATTTTGAGCTAAATCATTCTCGCCTAGTTTTGGGTGAGAACTATTTTTACCGTTCTAAAGCTAGCTTGAGCATCACAGACGGCCATCATTTCCACTGCCATTTTGTTGTCAGCCAACACCCTCCACCATCTAGCTTAGGCTAGTTTATTTAGTTTAGAATTGGGAATAGGCCCATAAGTTCTCAAGTTGGTGGGTAAACTTGGGTCCAATGGGCCCAATGTCCCTCATTTATTATCTCTATGCACCCCAATCTCTATATTCTCTATTCATAAATCCAACAACTCTACCATTACAAATATCAATCATTCTCACATCTAATGCTAGCGATCACAATCCTATTTATCATTCTCGCTACTATCAACCTACGGGTGTCAATTTCGAGTCATGGGTCGGGTTCGAGTCGAATCCGTAACTGACCCGGGTTCAAACGAGTCGACCCTAACCCGACCCGGGTAGATAAACTGGTCGAAAATTCAAACCCGGACCAAACCCGGCTGGTTGCCGGGTTGACTCGACTCGACATGGGAATGTGCGGACGCTGGAGCTGACACGGGCGAAATGGACGCGAGCGGCGGGGAAGGTGCCCGGGGCAGGGTTCACGGGCAGCTGCACGGGGAACAACGGGCAGGGGGCGGGTAAGTCCGCGGGCAGCTGTGCAGGGGGCGGGCAGGTCCTCGGGCAGCTGGGCAATTATCTCAAACGGGTTTCCGAGTTGACCCGACAACCCGTCGGGTCAACCCGAACCCGAATCGTTTTTCGAACGAGTCGAATTCGGAAACCCGAACTAAACCGTTTTGGAAACGGGTCGGGACTAACCCGAAAATTTCGGATCGGATTTTCGTGTCGTGTCAAATATTGACACCCCTGATGATCACGACCTGTCATTCCCTCAATTGTATTCAAATATTCCTTATCATCATTGCATATGTCATACCCACATTCCTTGAGCCCATACCAAATCGTGCTCCAATGTCCTCCATCTAATAACTTAGATTGTTGATTAAATAAAACATTTAGATACATTTTATAGTTAAACAAGTATAACAAATAAATCTTTAAATCCATTTTACAACAAACAAACAATATTAAAAGTTTCAAATGCACTATGTTTTTTTTTTTTGTTTGGGACATTTAGGCCATTTAAGACAAACTCACACACACAACGCAAACACATAGTCTCGAACCTTGGACCTCTTAGTTGGAAGCCTAAGCTCTCAACCAATAGGCCAAGGGGAGTTGTGTAATGCACTATGTCATTATGACATTTCGCTTTGTACTTCTAAAGTACATGAGATAAATACTTATAAATAATACCGAATTAGTGTTTAAGCTTTAAATAAATATTGTGGATAGACGACCATATTTTCAATGTGCTTGCTATAAAGTTAATAAAAAAAAAAAGTGTTCAAGCCTATCCGAGAATCGGTGTTTTTTAATGATCCGTGCCGGAGCCAAACTCTCAGTCCCGTCGACAGAGAACACTACGGCACTAGTTAGAAGCCACGGTAAGAAAACTACATAGTCTGTGGCGATAGGCGATCATTTATTGCGGTTCCAAATCCTCGTTTCCTATTCAATCCTCTTCTCTGCGTTGCCGGCAGAAGCAGCAGTTCGTATCGGATGGACTTCGCCAGGAAGTCTATACAATCTGCAGGAAGAATGGCCTTCCGAATTGCGCGGAGCAGGAGCAAGAGTACTGCTCCTGAGAAAATCACGTCTTCTTCCTCCGAGGATCTTATGAGAATGGAACAGCAGCATAGTGCTCACAAGTAAGCAGCTTTTTTTAAACTTTGTGAAGGATGTTTGATCTATTGTTGATACGGACCGGGCTTGATTTTGGCTTCTGATTAGTTATCCCTTTTTTATGTTGGTAAATGGTAATGGTTGTGGGAATTAAGATAATTACTCTTTTATTGCTGTTAAATGCCAGTACATTCACGACGGTAGAGAAATATAGAGAGTTTAATGTCTTAGCTTTGTACGAAGATCTATTATACATATAGATAAGAGAGAGGGGTGCAAGGGTCATGAGACACCAGAAAAATAAAAAATCCTAAAATGGGAAAAAATTACGGGCCTCGTCAGTTTAAATGATTCCACTAATATTTTTTTATTGATTACAAATGATGATCTTCCTTTGGGGAAGGCATTAGCATAATGCAACAATATATAAATCATATATAACATATTATATGTCTGGAGTTGGAAGAATCCAATAGCATGAGAGCTGTTCTTAAGAAATATTGACTTATTTGTTTGGTCGGCAGGACCGTAGTCAGGCAACAATGATCGAACGGTCGTAGTTTGGCAATGGTGGTCAAAGAGATCGTAATTGGGCAGCTGAGGTCTGATGAACTGTAGGGGCGATTGTGGTTAAGCGATAGTCGCAGGAACTATAGTTTGAAAATGATAGTCGGAAGGACCGTAATCGGCGACTAAGGTTGGATGGACCATAACTATGTTGCATCGATACACCTATTTATGAAGGCATGCTGTATCGAATACGTCGAACACGGATACACGTTCGATACGGCACCGATACGTGTCAGATACGACAAAGCCGTATCGAATTAAAATAAAATTTAATTTCAAAAGGACACGCGTATCGGCTATGCATGTCCTGTTGAATAACGAAATAAATTACGCGAGATGAGGCATTAGGGTTGCGAGCGAGGGTTCTCTCATTTCTGAATCCGCGAGATGAGGCGTTAGGGCTTTTTCGTTTCTACGACCGTGAGCATGCATCTAGGGTTTAGGGCTTCTTCATTTCATCGAAGGAGCAGGACAGGAGAGCCGACCGACACCGAGCAGTGGAGATGAGTGTACGCGAGATCAGGCGAGGCGATACGAGCGTTCGTTTACGCGAGACAAGGCCAGACAACTGTGTGCTTGCAGGAAGGTTCGTTCTTTCACTATGTCGAAAGAACAAGGTCGAAGGTTCGTTTCCATCCTTGATTACGAGGATTGAAGGTTCGTTTCCATCATCGATTACGCGAGAGTCGAGAGGAGGCCACATGAAGGTTCAATTCGTTTCCACAGTCCTCTAATCTTGCCTTATTTAATTTTTTTCATGAGAAAAAATCATTTTTTTATTGATTCTTCGATTAGCAAATAATTTCTATGCTATTGAATGCTTTCACATGTAAAATTTGCTAGTTCAACCATTTTAATTCACTAGCGATTGAAGATAGTATGTTTACTTGTTTAGCTCTTCATTAATCCTTCCTCATGCAAATTGTATTCCTTTTTTTTCAAAAGCTTCATAAATTCTTATTAATAGAAATATAATTACAAAAAAAGTTTAATTATGTCACAAAATTTGAGCTTTGATTATCTAATTAATTTAGCTCTATAGTGGAATCTTGCAACAACATAATTTGTGGAATCATGCCCCAAAATTCTTGTTAGGCAATGAGTCATTGATTATCTAGTATTTGAACTTTGTATATGGAGTTGTAACATTTGAACCAACAATTTGTGTCAATCCTTTTATAAAGGAAAACTCCAATTTATATGGAAGAATATAACAGGATGTGGGATGTTGTTGGAGATGAATTTGAGTCTCTTGATGATATGAGAATATTATAATTTGCTAATCTTTTATTTGGTGAGCCTGACTTGAAAGCTATTATATTTATTGAAGATGATATAGAAGTTCAAAGAGAAACCACTGAAGAAGCTAATCCTATCATTCCTTCTATTGAATAATTGAAACTTCATGTGCTAGACATATGTTTATATTTTTGTTAAGTACTAGACATTTAATATTTACTTATATTTTGATATTATAAGCTACAAGGATACAAATACTGTTGCTTTCATTTTTTTGTCATTTCAAATATTATGCTTTAATTTCTTTCTAAATTTTTATATATGATTTATAAATTATAATACTATGTGATGAGGACATCGAAGATCAACGGCTACGATCGTGTCTATTTATTTTGATGTATTTTATTTCTTATTTGTACTTTTTCATTTCTACCCTCACTTGAGGGCTTTGTCTTATGTTTGCCCTAGGGGCAATTGTGTCTTTTTATTTTCCCTCATGTATTTGGCTATTTTAGCCCTCCCCTTCCTCTTGGAAAGGGATGATGATTATTATGAAATTCTTCTCTTTGTGTTCTCTTTGTGAGTTCATAGTTTCTTGATCTCTTGGTGAGTTCAATTCTTTTAGATCTCTGTGTGAGTTCTAAGGAAAGCCCAAGGTGAGGGTAAAAGCAATACCCGCCAGTCGTCGGAAGCGTCCTCGACTCGTGGTTTATTTCTATCTTATTGTTTTCTTCTCCAAATCTTGTTTTCCTCCTCCCCACGCCAAGCCCTACCCGAGATCCCATCATCCACCAAGTTACCCATTAGCTTCCTCCACCACAACCCAAGTTCCATTAAGAAATCCCCAAACCCAATGGCAAGCCCCTCTTCTTCCTTTGGCCGCCGGCCACCACCTTGCTCCAAGCCATGATGAAGATGTCAATCATCATAATGGCTCCTTGATTGTGGCCTAGCATTAAAGAAAGGAGTTAATGAATTTTGAAATTCAAAATTCAAAATTCAAAAACTTTCCTTATTTGCAAAGTCTAAATAAGGAAGTTTTTCGAATTCAAAATTCGAACGGAATTTAATTGGATGACTCATTATTTTCCCTCCCACATTTTGATTTCAAATTTCCCATAAATGCCTTCCTAATTTAGGAATAGAATTAAGTTCAAATTCAAATTTGAATTTCAAACTATTCTTCAAATTTGAATTTCAAACTATTCTTAAATTATCATCCCATAAATTAAGAGAAACCTCCAAATAGTTTAAATCTGAAATTAATTTCAGATTTAACTATTCAATCCTCTTAATTACTTGGGCCTACCTCCTTAATACCCAACCCCTTTCCCTTCCTCTCTCCTTGGCCGGCCCCCCTAACCTTCCCCTTTTAATTAATTGCATCCCATGAATTAGGGATTTAATTAACACAATTCCTTCCTCAAATTAATCCTCCAATCAATTCCCTAATCCACCTCAGCCCTAGCCGCCCTCTCCCAACCCCTCTTCTCTTTGATTTCTCTTTTCCTAAAGATTCCTGCAAGCTGTCCACAAAA
Organism: Dendrobium huoshanense; assembly: GCA_016618105.1. Lineage (NCBI taxonomy): Eukaryota > Viridiplantae > Streptophyta > Magnoliopsida > Asparagales > Orchidaceae > Dendrobium > Dendrobium huoshanense. Next base: position 22,086,909 of record CM028352.1, on the reverse strand, counting down.
TTCCAGCAAAATGCCTTGCTGTCCAGCACCTTTGGGAGTCACGATTTGCTGTCTTGAAGCTCCTTACACCCTATAGCAGTTGTCCGAGGCTTCTCTAAGCCTTATAATTTGCTGTCCAGATTTCTGGACGGATTCTATAATCTGTCCAGAACTTTTCCATTGTCAACACTGCTGTCCAGAACTTCAGAGATTGGGAAAATTGCTGTCCAAGTTGTCGGGATCGCTGTCCAGAGAGTTCTGCACTTCTCCATTGCTGTCCAGCCAGCCCAGCTGTTGTCCAGCCCTCCTGGAGTCCACGCCCCGCTGTCTGATGACTCCCCATCCCTCCTAGGAGCTGCTCAGGCTTGTGAAAGGATCCCGATTGCTATCCCACTGCAGAAACATCCATCGTCGACACCAAAGCTTCGTGTCTTCTGCTTCATGTGGGTAAACTCTTCCACCAAACTCTCTTATCTTCCTAGTTCACTTATCACTTGTGGTTATATGTTGATTCACAAAAGATAATGCTAATTCTTCCGCTAAAGCTTAGATAACTAGAGAGATGAGTGAGCGATTCTTGCATCGTGCCTAATCTTATTGTTAGCATTGAAATTTCTCGTTGAAACCACTCATATATGCAAAGTAATACTTAGCTGACTATTTAATGATCTCAACCTCTCGCATGTGTTTAGACATATGCTATTTTATCACCTTATCATTTTTATTTTGTCGTTTATCATCAAGAGAAAGCTTATAATTATTGTGCTCTAAAATTTAAGTGTGTAAACTTCCTTAATTTAATCATCCATTATTGTACGTTTCACATCACTATGCCCGCGTCATACCCATATCCTATATTTTTAAAAATTGACGTGTTCTGTATACGTATTGTGTCATATCTGTGTCGTTGTATCCGTATCAATACAACATAGGACCATAACAAGGCGACGAAGGTTGATGAGATTGTTGTTGGGCGATAGAGGTCAGCGGGATGATAAACGGGCGATTGAGGTCAGAAGGACCATAGTTGGGTGACAGAGATTAAAGAGATCGTAGTTAGGCGACAGTGGTCCAAGGGATTGTCATCGAGCGACGGAGGTTGAATGGACCGTAGTTAACAATGGTGGTTGGAGGGACTGTAGTCAGACGATGGAGGTTAAATGGACATTAGTCGGTCAACAAAGGTTAGAGGGACTGTAGTGGGACGACGGTGGTCTGCAAATCGTAGTTGGGTAATGGGGCTCTGAGGATCGTAGTCGGACGATGCTAGTTTAAAGATAGTAGTCGACAAGCAAAGGAGGTTAGAAGGAATATAGTCGAGCGATGATGGTTTGAGGACTGTAGTAGGGCGATGGTGGTTTGAAGATCGTAGTCGGCGGGCATCCTAGGTTGGAAGGACCTTAATTGGAAGATAGTGGTCGAAGGACTGTAGTCGCTCGATGGAACTCAGAGGGACTGTAGTCGTCCAATGGAAGTCAGAGGGACTGTAGTCGGGCGATGGAGGTCTGAGGGACCGTAGTCGGGTAATAGAGGTCTAAGGGACCGTAGTAAGGTGGCAAAGGTCGGAGGGATCATAATCGGGCAATGAAGGTCAGAGGGATCGTAGTTGGCAACAATGGACTGAGAACCGTAGTAGAACAATGGTAATCCAAGGACCATAATCGGGGGACTGAGGTTGGAGGGACCGTAGTCGTGTGACGGGGTTTGAAGATTGTAGTTGGGTGGTGGAGGTTGGAGGGACCGTGGTCAGGAGACTGAGGTCGAAGGGACTATAGTCAAGTGATTGTGGTCTAGGGATCATAGTCGGTTGATGGTGGTTGTGGATCATAGTCAGGCGAAGAAAGTCAGAGGGACTGTAGTCTGGTGATGTAGGTCGTAAGTCTGTAGGATCATAGTTACCGGGTGAAACGGTTGGAAGGACAGTAGTCAGGCGACGATAGTCCAAGGATCGGATTTGTGCATGATCTAGGCGATTTTGGAGATGTATCAATTCCATATGGAGCTTCACGTTGACTTATGGTAGTGAAATATAATGACCATATTTTGATTACTCTGCTTAAGCGTTGGAATTCTTGATTGGCACCCCCTCTATGGCGTTTTCCATTGAGATTTGCCCTACTTGTGTGCATTTACTTCCTCTTTTAAGTTGTGGAGCCTATTTTTTGTTATGTGAAGAGAACATGCTGCACATGCTTAGTTGTGGGTCAACCTTTATGATAAGGTCGTTGCATAGGTTGGAGTTAGGCAGGACTCAAAGGGGACAGAGAGTAGAGTACTCCTTATGGGGGTTTGGGGGGCCCACAAAATATAAAATATTTTTGGTATTTTATTAATGGCATTTTGGAAAAAAATTTATATTTGTTTGGCTGCTTAAAGTTCACTCTTTATAAAAAAAGGGGAGAGTGGATTATTTTATGTATCTTAAAAATTAAGGTTATAATTATAATTGTTGAAATCCAGCCGTTCCAAGTGCAAAGGATCCGACGGTCACAGAAGACAATCCGTGGTAAACTCTCATGGATCACGTCATAATGAAGGAACTACTTTAGGAAAGAGTATTTTATGTTTTAAATTTGTAATTTGTTGTTTCCTTATTAAGATATCTTGTATAGATCTATAGATATTAAATATGAAAGATATTACGGAATAAAGCCAAGCTTTTCCTCTCCAATTCTTTGAATTTAACAATAATCAATAGTAAAATCTACAATAATATAAACCATCAATCAGGTGAATTTATATAAATTTTTTGTAATTTTTTTGTCATTGATCTTCTTTTCTATATTTTGAATTTTTTTCTGCTCTCTATATTTGCATAGAATTTGCCTGTCTTCAAACCCCCTGGAGTGGCTTTTACCCTCAAGAGAAGCAATTGCAATAATTTTTTTTTTATAAAGAGGAACGTAATCTTTTTCCTAAGCAATATGAGACTAAACCTTTTTAACATAGCTTTTGAAAACTCACATGATTTGGTCTTTGAAATACACACTAATGTAAAAAATTGTGCAATAATCACCAACATAATTCAATATCAAAGAATAATAATAAAATCCAATGCTTGTAGAATATGATATAATGCATTAACATTAGTGTTTATTGAATTATGAACCAATGCATAGGAAAAGTAGAAAATGTTGGCTACTTGGTTTCAAGTTAGGTTTGGAACAAAGGCAGATAAAAGATGAGGGAAATCCATCTGAGATGATTAGGTGGCCCAATCAAATATTGCATAATCTATTTTAGTGCCAGTTCATGTCATTACAACATTCAATGACAGGTTCATGTTCGGCATTGATGAATTTGTCTTAGTGTGAAAATACATACTGCAGAAATTTCTCATTGGTGTCAAGTTTGAGTATCATCTAGAGTGTTTTGAGGTTGTGGGGTGCTTAGCTCTTCGGGGTTTTGGGAGTTTGAGGAGCTTTGTTTGGAGATGATTCATAGAGGAGATCTAGAGTATAATTATAAATTATTAAGCAAAGAGGGTGAATTTTGAGAATTTGTCAAGATAAACACAATATTCTGATAGGAAATACTTGAAATCAAGTATTTCCTAATCGCTTTAGCAACAAATCACGAAGCAAACTGCTGTCCACAGCAGGAAATCAGCCAAAAACAGTGGAAAAAGAGGGAAAAAACTGTAGAAGATGAGAAGAAAAGACTTGTATTTCACTAGAAGACAATGAAAATAGCAAAGATACAATTTGTTCTTCAATTCGAGAGGAAGAACGTACTCTCCAAAAGTCTCCGGCGAAGCCAAGAGCCAAAAGCAAAACCTAGATCTCAAAGAGAAAATTCAAATTCAAGATGATCTCTAATTCCCCCCCAAACTCCTCCTTATACAAAATTAATCATAAAGGACAATCATAAACTTCCTAAAACAGCCTTTGACGTTCAAAATTTCCCTCCTAAACTCCACGGCTCACGGCAGAGCCGTTTCCGCCGTTCGGCGGCTTTCTCGCGTGCGTCTCGCGTAGACGCGGACCGGTCCCTGCTGGACCGGTCCAACCGGCCCATCCTGGGCCGGTCTAACATTACCGCCCTCCCAAAGAATCACCTTGTCCTCAAGGTGAAAATCTGGAAACTGCTGTTTCGCCATCTCGTATGGCTCCCACGTGGCCTCGTAGTCAGGAAGGTTCTTCCACTGGATCAACACTTCCTTAGTTTCATCTTCTTTCTGGCGAACACCCTTCAGCTCCCAGGGTTCCAGGATCACCTCTAACTCCTCCGTAAGTGTCGGCGGTAGCTCGGGAATGGCGATGTGATCACCAATGACCCTTCTCAGTTGTGAGACATGAAAAACTGGGTGTATAGTCGCCGATGGGGGTAATTTCAGTCGATATGCTACTGCCCCGATCTTCTCTATCACTTCATAAGGACCAAAGTACCTTGGAGCTAGTTTTTCATTCCTCCTATTGGCGACTGTCTTCTGCCTGTATGGGCGGAGCTTCAAGAACACCTTATCCCCTGCCTCAAAATGGATATCTTTTCTATGTCCATCTGCTTGTTTCTTCATGATTTGCTGCGCCCTCAGTAAGTGCCTTTTTAACTCCTCTAACACTCTGTCCCTCTCCTCCAAATACTCCTCTACTGAAGAAACAGGAGTACTACTGCTCCCAAAGTGTACCAAATGTGGGGGATCCCGTCCGTACAACACTTTGAATGGGGTCATTTGTGAAGCCGAGTGAAATGACGTGTTGTACCAGTACTCCGCCCAGGATAACCACTTCGCCCATAGCTTTGGTGTCTCTGAAACAAAGCATCTGAGGTACGTTTCCAAGCTCCTGTTGACTACTTCCGTCTGTCCATCCGTCTGTGGGTGGTAGGCTGTACTTCTCTTGAGCACTGTTCCCTGCAATCTGAATAGCTCCTTCCAGAAATGACTGAGGAACACCTTGTCCCTATCTGATACGATCGCCTCTGGCACCCCGTGTAATCTAACCACTTCTCTGATAAAGGCTGATGCTACTGTTATTGCGGTGTAGGGATGTCGGAGGGGAATGAAATGGGCATACTTGCTCAACCTGTCCACCACTACTAAGATCACTGTGAACCCATCTGAACGGGGCAGCCCATCTATGAAATCCATAGAGATTTCCTCCCATACTCTACCCGGCAAGGCTAAAGGCTGTAGTAATCCTCCTGGTGACATAGCTAGGTACTTACTCCTTTGACAGATCTCACATCTGGCTACCATCTCCTCTACATCTTTATGCATCCCCTTCCAGTATAACTCCCCCGCTAGCCTCTTGTATGTCTTTTGTACGCCTGAATGGCCCCCTATTGCACTCCCATGAAACTCATGGAGTAGGTTTGGGATGTGGATCGACGTTCGGGGCATCACAAATCTCCCCTGATACAACAGCTTGTCTCCCTCCAAGGAGTATCCTGGGTGGCTACCTGGTTCCTTCAGCAACTCAGTTCTGATCTTTCCCAAACTCTCATCTCTGGCGCTCTCTTCTCTGATGGCCTCCCAATCCAGCATCCAGGGCACGGACAGAGCGACTGTCTGTAATTCCTCCATGCACCTAGATAAAGCATCTGCCGCCTTGTTCTCCACTCCTGGCCTGTACTGAATCTCAAAGTCGTACCCCAGTAGCTTGGATAGCCACCTCTGATGCTCTTCAGTCACCATCCGTTGTTCCAGAAGAAATTTCAGGCTCCGCTGATCGGTCCTGACCACGAAGTGTCTTCCAAGTAGGTAAGGTCGCCATTTCTGGATAGCCAACACGATGGCCATTAATTCCCTCTCATATACTGATTTCATCCTTGCTCGAGCAGTCAATACTTGGCTGAAATAAGCGATGGGCCTCCTATTCTGCATAAGTACTGCACCCAGCCCGTACCCCGATGCATCTGTCTCCACAATGAATGTCTGATTAAAATCTGGCAAAGCCAGTACTGGCACTGTAGTCATTGCCTTCTTCAGGCTCTCGAAAGCAGAGGTGGCTGCTTCTCCCCACAGGAAACCATCCTTCTTCAGCTGCTCTGTAAGAGGCCAGGCTATGGTGCTATACCCTTTCACAAATCTTCTGTAATAACCTGTCAATCCCAGAAATCCCCTCAGCGCCTTCAGACTTTTCGGTAGTGGCCACCTTAGCATCGCCTCAATTTTGGATTGATCAGCTGCCACTCCTTCTTTTGATACCACATGGCCCAAGTACTCTACACTGGCTTGAGCGAAGCAGCATTTCTTCAAGTTTGCCTTCAGCTGATGCTCCTGCAGAACCTCTAGCACTGTTCTTAAATGTTCCCAATGTTCGACCTCTGTCCTGCTGTATATCAGGATGTCGTCAAAAAATACTAACACAAACCGTCTGAGATAAGGTTTGAAAACCTTGTTCATCAGGGCCTGGAAAGTAGCAGGTGCATTGGTGAGGCCAAAGGGCATCACCAAGAACTCATAATGACCTTCATGAGTTCTAAAAGCTGTTTTTGGAACATCTTCCTTCCTCATTCGAATCTGGTGGTAGCCCGATTTCAAATCTATCTTGCTGAAGATCACGGTCCCACTTAATTCATCCAAGAGCTCATCGATAACGGGTATAGGAAACTTATCAGGTACAGTCTCCTTATTGAGGGCTCTGTAGTCTACACAAAAACGCCAGCTGCCATCCTTCTTTTTTACCAACAGAACGGGACTAGAGAAAGGGCTGATGCTGGGTCTGATGATCTCTGCCTCCAGCATCTCTCTAATCAACCGTTCAATTTCATCCTTCTGGAACTGAGGGTAACGGTAAGGACGTACACTGATGGGTGATACTCCTTCCCTCAACACAATAGCATGCTCATGCTCCCTCTGCGGTGGTAATCCCTGAGGCGACTGAAACACCTCTTGGAACTGTTGAATCAACGGCTGAACGGAGAGGGGTATAGCTCCTCCCTCCTCCACTCCTCCCCCCTCCAAACTATGCAATTCCACCAGGTAGCCTCCTCCCTCCTGCTGAATGGTTCGGATTAGGGATTTGAGAGAAACCCCCGCCTTGGTCAACCCCGCGTCTCCTTGAATCGTTCTCCTTCTCTCCCCTATCACAAGTTCCATCCTCAAAGTCCCCCAATTAATCTTCGTCTCCCCCAATGTACGCAGCCACTTCATCCCTAAGATGACGTCCGTACTCCCCAATTCCAAAGGAAGGAAATCTTCCTTCACCTGGATTCCCTGAATCATCAGCACCACCTCTCTACAAACTCCCCTTCCCATTTCCACCTTTCCCGTGCCCATCATCACCCCATAGCCACCTGTGTCCACTAACTCCATCCCCAGCGATTCCACTATCTGGGTGGAAATGAAGTTATGGGTTGCCCCACTATCAATCAACACCACCACCTCACGGTCAGCTATCTCTCCTCTCACCTTCATAGTGTGACTCGGAGTGAATCCCACTACAGAGTTCAGGGAGACTTCTGCTACATCTAGATGCAACTTCTCATCCTCCTCCACTTCGGGGTCATTCCCACCTCTCTCTTCGTCTTCCTCATCTTCACAAACGAGGAGGACCTGAAGAGAACGGTCCTTGCACCTGTGCCCCGGCATGTATTTCTCATCGCATCTGAAGCACAACCCTTTTGCTCTTTTGTCCTGCATTTCTTTTTCTGTCAACCTTTTGAACTGTCCCCCATTACCTCCTCCAGTCTTTTCCTTGGGTGCTTCCTTCTGACCCCCCGGCGCTACCCCTTTGGAGGGTAATACCGCAGTAGTCATCTTGTACGATCCCCCTGAGTAGTTGCCTCGAGCTCCTCTTTCTGACTTCTTTTGATCTTCCACCAGTTGTGCAAGCTCCATCGCCTTGCCTAAATTCCTTGGCTCCAGCACTCTGACCGCTGTTCTTATCTCAGGTTTGAGCCCCTTCATGAAATTTCCCTCCAGGGCTGATTCGGAGATATGATCCAAACGGCTCGCTAAGTACTCGAATCTGTCTCGGTAGTCGGCCACGGTCCCCTCCTGAGTCAGAGCAAAGAACTGCTCATAGAAGTCTCCTCCCCCATCGGCTCGGAAACGTTCTAATAAACAATCCTTAAACTCTCTCCAAGTTCTGATAGGCTCTCTCCTGTCTCGCCATTGATACCATGCCAACGCCTTCCCTTCCAGACACAATCCTGCCGCCGTCAGCTTCTCATCATCTGTCAACCCGTTGACAGCAAAGTAACGCTCCACCTTGTAGATCCAACCATGGCCATCTTCGCCCTCAAAGATGGGCATCTTCAACTTCCTCACCTTCGGATCCCTTCCGTTACCCCGGAACTCTCCATAACCTCCCATTCCTCGAAGAGGAGGTGCTCCCCAAGTGTCCCGATCCTCCCTCCGACGTTGGTAACCGAATTCTTCGTCATAATCTCCTCTTCCCCTTTCAAAATCAGCACCTCGACACTGAAATTCAGCACCTCGACGCTGATATTCTTCTCTCCTTTCTCCAAAATCTGCACTACCTTCACATTCCCCCCGCCTGCCTCCAAAATCCACACCTCGACGCTGAAAATCAGCACCTCGACGCTGAAAATCAGCACCTCGACGTTGAAAATCAGCACCTCGGCGGTCATTCCCCATGCTCATCTCCTCTCTAGAGAGTGGCTCTAGAGGTGGCATGTCGTCATCACCTTCAAGAATCTCCACTTCCGGATTCCTCCTCCCCCGGATTGGGTTCGGATTTCCTCCTACGCCATGGCCGTCAGTGGTCTCTCTCACTTCCGATGTGTCTGGATGGGTTTTCATCTCCAATAATTTCTTCATCATTTCCTCCATCGCCGCGAACCTCCCTTCCAACCTCTCATTGTTGGTAGAGATCTCCAAGAATTTCCCCTCCAGATCTGTCTTCAGTTGACCAAACTCGCCTTCTAAAACTTCCACCTTTTTCCCGGCCATCTTTCTTTTAACGGATCCACAAAAAACTTTTTCCGGAGACGACGATCTTGCTGAAATTTCAGAATTTCAGCCGTCGGTGGTCCCGAACCGGTGCTCTGATACCAATTTGATAGGAAATACTTGAAATCAAGTATTTCCTAATCGCTTTAGCAACAAATCACGAAGCAAACTGCTGTCCACAGCAGGAAATCAGCCAAAAACAGTGGAAAAAGAGGGAAAAAACTGTAGAAGATGAGGAGAAAAGACTTGTATTTCACTAGAAGACAATGAAAATAGCAAAGATACAATTTGTTCTTCAATTCGAGAGGAAGAACGTACTCTCCAAAAGTCTCCGGCGAAGCCAAGAGCCAAAAGCAAAACCTAGATCTCAAAGAGAAAATTCAAATTCAAGATGATCTCTAATTCCCCCCCAAACTCCTCCTTATACAAAATTAATCATAAAGGACAATCATAAACTTCCTAAAACAGCCTTTGACGTTCAAAATTTCCCTCCTAAACTCCACGGCTCACGGCAGAGCCGTTTCCGCCGTTCGGCGGCTTTCTCGCGTGCGTCTCGCGTAGACGCGGACCGGTCCCTGCTGGACCGGTCCAACCGGCCCATCCTGGGCCGGTCTAACATATTCAAAATAAGTGGTTTTAGGTTAAATATAAAATATACTTAATTTGTATATAATCCAATTTGAAAGTCTATTGCTAAAATTTTTATTTTGGATAGCTTTAAGTCAAATTTTAGATTTGGTTTAGATTTAAAATCCACTCAACTTCTATAAATAGGACACGAAAATGAGGATTAAATGTACATGAGAGTGTTGTGAAAATTTGTCCATGAGCTCTAATGTGAGGAATTTAATTGGCTTTAGAAAATCAAAGCAACAGGCTCTATAATGACCAGAGAGAGGAGTGAGGGGAATAAGGCGGAGAGATTGAAGGAAAAGCGAAGAGATAAATTAAGATAAACTTTTATTATTATTATTATTATTTTAATGTGGTGAACTATATATATATATATATATATATATATATATATATATATATATATATATATATATATATATATATATATATATATATATATATATATATATATATATATATATATATATATATTCATGATGATACCATTTTGAAGGATCATTCAAATGGAGATTTTCTTGTATCATTTAAATATTTAATCTTTTTTTTCCTCTATTTTGTGTGTTTTTCTCCTATTTGGCTTGAGAGATAGGGGCTTCTCTTTTGTTTTGAGAGTATGTTTAGTTGGGGTTGGGAAATGATATTTTATTGTGTGGTTGTGCCCTTTAAGAGAGTATTTCTACTCTCCCAAATAAATCTACATAAAATTAATTTGAGTCCACTTTTTAAGATTGGCTTGGAAAAAATAGGGATTGTCATACTATTTTTTAGAGAGTTTTTATTGGTCACTGAATCAAATTATGATATTTTTGTTATGTAGGTTTATATATATATATATATATATATATATATATATATATAGTAACACACCTTCATTATTTAGATTCAATTATCTCATTGATTATCTTGCCACTTAAGCTTAATTTCAAAGAGAAGCCAGTGGTATACTTAAAGAGCATTAAATGGATTCTACATTTGCTTATCGACTAATGTGCAGCTACCATCCAATTCCTATGGTATTTTCTCAAGCTAAGGGCAGTTTTATATGGGATCCTGAAGGAAACAAGTACATTGATTTTCTCTCAGCATACTCAGCCGTTAATCAGGTATTGTTAGTCCTAACTTTATGTACCATGCCTCCATCAATTCATGCCATATATTGGCTAGGATGGTATTTATTTTCTACAACAACAACAACATCAAGCCTTTATCCCACTACATGAATCCTTTTTCTCCATTGTGCCTTGTTAAAAGTTAAATTCTCATTTTAATATAATAAAGAAAGGTCATTTCTAATATTTTCTAATCAAGTCTTTTTAGGTCTACCTCTACCTTTTTTTAACATAAGTCAAATCTAATACATCTACTTTCCTAACCGGGTCATCGGAAGGCCGCCGTTTTATGTGACCAAACCATCTAAGTCGACTCTCTCTAATCTAGGATGGCATTTATTTTCTATTGCCATTAATTTCCAATTTATATATCAAGAGTTGTTTCTTTTCAAAATTGATCTCTTGCCTATTATTTAGATTTTAGCTTTTAGTACCTTCCGTTTTTAAAATTCTTTGGATTCAACTTATTGATTTGTCTTTTGCATTATCTATTTGGGAATTTTTTGGAGGGACATTGCCATCCAAAAGTTATGAAGGCCCTAGTGGAACAGGCTCAAAGGCTCACTCTCAGTTCAAGGGCATTTTATAATGATAAATTTCCAATCTTTGCGGAGTACGTGACTAGTCTATTTGGATACGATATGGTGCTGCCTATGAATACTGGTGCTGAAGGTGTGGAAACTGCCTTAAAGTTGGCACGGAAATGGGGTTATGAAAAGAAAAAAATTCCCAATGATGAGGTGAGGCAATTATTCAAATTATGAAAATATACATTTGTTGTGTCATTTTGTTTGCAAGATAATGCCGACTTTATTTCTCATGTTAAATTTATGCCAATATGTACCAGGATCTAAGGATTCAAAAGAAAAAGGGAATGATAATCCTTGGTTCTAGATAATTATTTATGATAAACTATCAAATTTTTAGTGCCATTATATAACTTTTATAGCAACTATGAATCCCTTTTTTTAGTAGAAGATTGAATTAGTAAAACTGATAGATGCACTAATAGGGTATACATTGTGCATATTCATTCATTTTAATCTTGTATTTGAGTAAGTCATTATCATCATCCTCAGCTTGAAAAATCCTCCTCTATTCAATCCCAAGTTTACTATACAAAAGTTTTTTTTTAAACTTCTAGCCATATTAATTTTAGCCTACTCCTTTTCACTCCTATTTCTTCCACATTAATTATATCAACCTACCTTTTTGGTGAATCTTTGAACCTTTTAGTTTAGGTTCAAACCACTAAAATATGTTTTTGCTATCTTATCTTCAGTAATATTACTTCCAATGTCAATAATATATTTATTTCTCACTCCATCCTTCTTAATTACCATATATCCATCTTAACATTCTCATTGTACTAAAATAAACTTGATTCCTTATGATAGTTTCTTTGTTCCCAATAAAGTTTGGATAACTCTCCATTTTTTTTCTTTATCATACAGTACTTATGGGCTGCTTCATTTTGGCCTCTCAATATTATCTCTGAAAATTATGTCATCATTTATATCTCTATTCCTTGATAATAACTCCAATGTACTTAAACTTATAACATTTTGAATCACTTGATATATTACTTTTGATTAATAAATTATGGATCATATCCATTATAATTGGATTTCATGTTATTAATCTTTTAATTCTTTGAGCTAAGCCTTTATCGATCTTATGAAATTTTTTTTCATGATTGTAACGTCTTATTCACTTAGCAATGTTCTCACTTTTAAGAATTATGTCATTGGTAAAATAGCTTTTATCTTATGATTATCTTTTTTTAGCATCTATATAACTCGCACAAAAAGTTATGAAAGTAGTGCTGATTTTTTATGTGATTCTATTATGATTTTCAACACTTTGATCACTTCACAAGTGCTTATTTTTCGTCACTTTATAATATATATAATGACATTATTAAATCTTTGTCACATCTCCTTATTGGATAAAATTCTAAGAAATTCAGCTCAAGTCTAAATGATTAGAAAATTTTATAGGATGATCTTTAGGTTATTATTAACCTCTGAATTTAATTCCATGTTTTGAATTCATTTTCCTAGAAAACTAGCAAACCCTAATCTTAGGAGAAATTAGATTAACCTATGGATATAGGGCATTTCAATAATTAATAAAAAAAAGAAAAATATAAAATCAATTTTCACAGAACTTACACACATCGGAAAAAATAAGAAAAATAATTGCACACCAAATTAAAACCCAAAAATGCTTCAAAAAACTTTGAAAATCTTTATATTCTAGACAATTTTTCGTTGCTTTTTTAGGAACAAAATTTGACTTGATGTATATTTTTTGGACGTAAAATAAAATTGCTCATCCAATATTAACATAATTTTCATAGTTTTGATTCTATTATCTTGTCTCATAGCTTCATTGCAAGGTTTATAAGTTTGTTTTCACTATAATTATGATGATCTTTGAAATTTCTTTTGCTCTTAAATATTTGTATTAAATTAATTTAGTGTCAATCATTTTAAATTCTCTTAGTATTTATTTATCATGATTATTATAATTATTTGCTTATTCTTATCTATTTAGTGTCAACCTTATCTTATATTCATTTGAGTACTACATTTGGTATTAAGTTTACTTCACACTATTTTTTGCATAACCTCTACTCATGCTATCTTTCCTCTCATTTCTAATCAGAGCCCTGCATTGGGTTCCCATACCCACACCTACCCATGTACCCATCCATACCATTGGGTATGGGTGGGTATGGGTACACCCATGGCCTTGTGTGTGGGTATGGGTAGGTACTCAATATCGGGGGATAAATTGATTTACATTGCTAATCACTGTATATCTTATATCACTGCAATCCTCACTACATACTATGCAGCACTTAACCGCGTTGCGACTATGATAAATTATGATATGCGTTGTGAAAGTTTGCAATCAGAGCAAAGAGTAACAAGCCTCAAGGCCATCAATTCGTGGCGGACTGTGTTCAAAAAACATGGAAAGTGGGTGGGTATAGGTGGGTATGGCATCCTGAAAGTTACCATGGGTGGGCGAAGCTCATCTGAGTAAAGCATGGGTACCCAATGGGTACCCAACCAAGACCCCATGCAGGGCTTTATTTCTATTGCAATGCATCACACTCATAATCGTTGTCATCATCAGTAGTACCTAGGACATGTCTTGGTGTATCTTTTCTCTCTCTTTTTAAATTATTTTTTGTTACTTCAGAAGATGTCTCTACTACTGAACATGTTATTTGCAAATAAAGTATGTTTTTAATATCCTTTTCAACATCTTATGTAGGCATCTTTATATTAATTCTTGATGCAAACTTATCATGACGGAAACTTTTTGGTCATAGCGCAGTCATTAAAAATTTTGGCCACTACTCTATACTTTTTTGTAATACCTTTAATATACCTCTAGCACATCCTATTTTTTAATGGCTAGAAAATCAACTTCTATAATACTTAAATTTTAGGCCTTTTTATGATCTATAAAAATTAGATGAGGATCATTTCATTATTTATATACTTTTTTATCGATTGTCACCTCAATATTACATGTTATTAGCATAAAATAGTTTGATTCTTTAATCTTTACATAATTTTTAGTAAGTTTATGGTCCATTACCTCTTGTGCAACTTCATTGTATAACTTATAAGGTTATTTCCCTTACAATTCTCATAAGCTACCGCATCTCTTTTATTCATAAATACTAGTACCAAATTGCTTGTTCTCCGATTGTCTGCATCGTCATAACTTGAATATTTCATTTTTATAAATTTACTAACCGGTGTCTTTATCATCACCTATAACTCTCAAAATCTCAATTAGCCTATTTAATGAACTTAAAACCTTACATTTGTAAACAAATTCAACGTTACATTTTGGAATAAATTTATAGTGTAATTCATCATTTCATTCATTTATTTCTTCTAAAGAAATTTCTTTGTTAAAACCACATTTAATATTTTCTCAAAATAATATTCAGCTAATTTCTTAATATTTTTGTCCTTAAAACTTAGATTTTGTTATCTTCACTCTTGATGTATATACCTAACTTGATTAAAGCTTTTTGATTCCTGTATCTTTATTTTCTTGCTTGAGTTATTTTATACACTCATTTAGAACATATGATGACTCTAAGGCTTCGATTGGGACAGCTTTTTTTTTTGCTTCTTAAACCAGCTTTTTAGTACAAAATTTTAATTTTGTACTAGAAAGCTATTTTAGAAGCAGAAAGAAAGCTGTCCCAAACGAAGACTAAAATTTGACCAATGGATTATTGTTTACGGTGAATTTTTTAGGTATTCCGTTTTGCATTTGTATAATTATTGTTTATTTGTTATCTACGCTTTTGTGTGGGACACTGGGACTCTTATCTGCCAATGTACAATTTATCTGAAATAATTCTTAGTATGAGGATGGGCAAATTCTTTTGCTAAAAAAACAGTGTTCAATGACCTTAATGTTGGCTTGCATTCATTATTTATGGAAATTATTGATGATTCTGTTGTTCGATTAAAGGAATTTACCAATGCTTCTATTGTTTGATGAACTTTGAAACAGGATTTTGTTCTTACGTTTTAACTGCTAATATTGAAGTACTAGCATATAAGATGATATGGAGCTGGAAGATAAATTTAGAACTTTTTCTCATTTTTGGGCTACTCATGCAGGCTATCATAATCTCCTGTTGTGGATGCTTTCATGGTCGGACATTGGGTGCAATATCAATGAGCTGTGACAATGATGCAACTCGTGGTTTTGGTCCCTTGGTTCCTGGTCAGCTGAAGGTTGATTTCGGTGATGCCAATGCTCTGGAGAAAGCATTTAAAGGTTTGTGATGTGGATTGTACTTTGTCTTCAACAAAATCCATTAACTTTACCCACTCACATTCATAATTTTTTTACGAAATAGTATTGTAGCTATGTTTGATTTGCTATTCGTTTTATTTTCAGAGCATGGAGATCGGATATGTGGATTTTTGTTTGAACCCATTCAAGGTGAAGCGGGAGTATGTATGCCAATTGCTTAATATTTACATGAAATTTCTTATTTTTTCAATTTTTGTCCTCATATTTGAAAGAGTTTGTAGAAGTTACTTGTACCTTATTTAACAATGTTAATGAACTTGGTTTCTCTTGGTAAGCATTCCACCTTCAGAACATTAGGAAAATGATTTTACTTGTGAGAATGAGATTATTAACAAGTGCCAACTTCGGATGCCAACCAAGCAGTTGTGATATCAAGAAATAAATTGTGGGCTCCGAAAATTCGGCCCCGGCCTCCGCTCGCTCTTCTTCTTTTTCTATTCGTCGAGGGAGTTTTAACGGACTAAGTTCCGGGGTAAATTTTGGAAGGCAGATGAGTTTGTAGATAAGACACTACCCAGAGATTTCGCCCTCATTTTGCGAGGACTTTATGATCTGAGTTCTGGTTTCCTATAGGCGCAAGCCCCTATAGTTAATTACCCCTCCCGATCACGAGAGAGAACTTTCGATTAAGGCTAGTCATCAATCAGATTCATATAGAAATACGTGTATCTGGCATATAGTAGCAGCAGCATAGGTTTGGGTATTGAAAATTGGGTTTTGATTTGGGAATGTTTGGATATTTGGAAAGTTTGATATTTAAAATAGAAATTGCACCATCTTGTACTTAAAGCGGATGGTGGGGGAATGGATGATAGACCCGATCAAGATCCCATGGTTCCGTCATCCCGGGCCATCGTGGTCCCTGGTCTACTTAGTCAGAGGAGGTAGTCGACCCAACCTGACAGAAGGATCCTTGTCGGCAGCCATGGGTTGCTTCGTCCAAGGGGACCTTGTAGACCGGGGTTGAATGTTTGTCTAAGGGGACAAATTTGAATCCACCTTAGCTAACAGAGGGCTTTGTGCCCTATCGATCATATCCTATTGATTCATATCTCAAGGATTTGATGTCAGTAAAGAGCGTATTGGCTCTGGCCATAACCGAGATATCGTGGTGCCATTTGGCGGCGAAACCACGCGGTTCAGAGGGCCCCGGGTCGTCGTAACCGTTTATCCTGCGGTGGCCATTTAGTGGCAGACCGCCGGTTAGAGGACACGTACCACATCCTTACTGGCAGGAGATTATTTGAGAATGGATCCTAGTGATATTTTCGACTAGGCATTTCGCTCTTTGTGAGCTAGAGTTTATTTGAATTTGTCCACCCGGCAGACTGTTGCGGAGGGTGGATGGATTTTGCTTTAAGCCTTTGATGGATTGATTTCAGATTTAAATATCTGGGCTTTGGGATTTGTGGAGCTTTAGATTTTGATTGGACTTTTTGGGAGGCATTTGAGAATGCCTGAAATTAACCCCTCCGGTTGAGATCATCATTCAACACGGCCATCATCGGGGTGACCTCCAGGTCACTTGAAAAATATTTGGATTTTGTATAGGTTTGAGGGTATTTTTGAAATATATTGTGGACCCCTCCGGTTGAAATAAGCAATCAACACGGCCATCATCGGGGTGTTTGGGGTCATTTCCACTTTAGTTGATTGAACCCTGTCAACTCGACCAAACTGTTGCTCGAGGATCGGATTTCTCATAGGCTTTATGCCTTTGTTCATGAATTTTCTTGATTTTAGGCATTGAAGGCCTAAAAAGAATGTATTTAAACAAATACACCGGTCGCTACAACCATGTATCTATTTGATAGTTCGAACCCTGTCGACTCCTACTGATCCGTATAGGAGGATCGGGTTCTGTAGGCTTCATACCTTTGTTCCTGAACTTTCTTTGTTGAAGGCCTTAAGGGCCAAATATGAATGTTGTAGACGCCTTCTGTCTGCTTGTATACGTGTTGCAGATCCGGTGGCGTGGATTGTAGATTGTATGTCATGAGGTATTTCCTCATTTTGACATTGACTCCCCTTTCTCAATCACCGGGGAGGGTTTTCTTTTGGACTTTGAAGTCCACTGATTGTTGCTTTGCTTTGAAAATATCTCCTTTCGAGATCTTTAATGTAATGGACTTTTTCGTACATCGGGTTGCCGTTGTACTCGAAATATTTGAAGATCTTGATCACCGTTGCTATAGGTGATATTCATACTTGTGCCCACAGTGGTTCGTCGTGCCTACGATATATCCATTGTTGTTATCCACAAGTTGTTTGTAGCCATTTGCAGGGAACTGTTGTACTCACTACAACCTTCTGAAGATATTTGTAGGAAACCCATTGACATTGGTATTGTGCCCACCTCTTTCACCAATCTCGGATGGTTTGATTGTATTTGTTTGATCTCGTGGGGATCATCGTAGGAGATGTACTTGTGTCCACAGTGATTCGTTATACATACGACACACACTGTTGTTATCCACAAGTATTCATTTGCTGGAGATCAGTCGCATTCGCTACGACCTCCTAGAAGTATTTGTAGGAGAGTGTGCATCGAGGTCTTGTGACGCATCTTGAGTCACTCTTGACCATACAAATGTTATTGTAGTTTGAGCTCCCTTGCACAGGATTCAAGCCTTGTCCTTGTATGTGTTTGGATCCAAGTTCAATTTCATTCAGACTTGAGTTTCAAACTCAATATGAGTCTTCAATATTCATTCAAGTCTTCTACTTCCATATGGAATTCACCTGGATTTGAATCTATTATTTGCAAATCCAAACTTTACTTGGTGTCGTGCAGTTCATGTTCAAATGAACAGGTTCTTGTTGTCCACATCTTGTTCTAACTTTGAGTGTAGAGTGCAAGTTCAAATCTTTGGTTCAGGATCTTCAGGAGTTCTTTGAAATTCAAATTGATTTGATTTTGGTTCCAATTTGATTTCATTCTTATTTGGTTCGGACCTTTATTAGTCATTTAGATTTTGTTCAAGTCCTTCAGCTTGAGTTCAATCAAGTTTGACGGTCCACAAGTCCATGTTCAAAAGTTCACTGCTCTTTCTTGTTTGGTCTAAATATTTGGTTCTTTTGAGTTCAAAACAGGTCCAAATGTAGTAGTATTTCACCCGAAATTTCGGCAGCCTCCCGGCGTCTCCCCCGTTTAGGGGAAAACTATGAGAAAACTGGGCCTTTCCCACCACGCTAAGAAAAGCGTGTATGGTAGGTGCCCTCTTTCGAGGACACCGCGGCCGTGTAAAGTCTTTGTCCCCACCACGCTAAGAAAAGCGTGTATGGGTCTTCTACCGGTACCTGTTGCAAGAGAAAAAGCAATTGTTTCCCCGCAAGCGGGTACTTATGGGCATCCCTACTTCGTCGTACGCATCGCACCGGGTTCCCTTCCCACCACGCTAAGAAAAGCGTGTATAGGTGGTTTGCCGGTGCGTTACGAACTTCGAAGAAGGATTTGGAACCAAGGATCGCTCGCCTACCTTGTCGTAGGTGTCGCGCCGGTTGCCCCTCCCACCACGCTAAGAAAAGCGTGTATAGGCAGACTGCCGACTCGACACGCAGGACGAGGTAAGAAAGAAAGCCTGGGTTCCATAAATTATACCTTTGGCGGCCGGCGGATCGGCGGGTCGTCGGCGATGGGGGGGCTCGGAGTCGAGGTAGGAGCTCGGCAAGTAAGCAAAAATTTTTTATAAATATCAATTATAATAATAATTAATTAATTATATTTTATAATTAATTATTAATTATAATTAACCATAATTATCAAATTAATTATAATTATAATTACTTAGTAATTAATTATAATTAATCAAAATTAATTATAATTAATTAAATAATTATAACTGATAATTAATTACTAATTATTAATTAATTATAATAAAATAATTAATTATAATTATAATTAAATAATAATTAAATATAATTAATATTAATAAATATTAATTAAATCCTTCCTCTCCATTGCTCTCGGTTTGGAGATTTACGGGATTTGGCCGAAGAAGTGCGCGAACGGGAGAAAGTTACCTTCTCAGCCGCGAGCTCCCATTGCAGCTTCCGATCGAAATGGCGTAACTTCCGACTCAACAGGAAGGGAAGGTCGCGCGAGGGAGCGGGGTCGGACAGCCAGGAAGGAGCCGAAGAAACGCGCGTTAGGTAGAAAGTTACCCTCACGGCAAGCGGCTCCTGGCTTGCTTCCGATCAGACAGTCGTAACTTCCGTTCCGACTGGAAGGGAAAGTCGCGCGAAGGAGCGAGGTCGACCGGCGTTGGAGGGAGAGGAAGAAGCGCACGAAAGGTAGGCAGTCGTCTTCACAGTCGGCGAGCTCCCTGTTGCTTCCGATCGGACAGTCGTAACTTCCGATCCTATCGGAAGGGAGAGTCGGGGAAGGAGCAGAGCTGGACGTCCAGCGAGAGAGATTTGGGGAGGATCGGGAGAGAAAATCGCGTCAGAGGCCTTCGGCCTCGTTGCTTTCGAGCTTTTAACGACTCGAATGAGTCGTGCTAGCGATCATGGGAGAAATGACGCGAGATCGTGCCGAGCGACGTGCGGGGGAACGGCGACGACGTGCGATGGCAGGGAGTAGGTAAGATTTGAAATTTGATTTTTTCTCTTTTTTTTTGTTTTCACGGGAGAGGGTCAACAAATGCCCCCCAACAAATGTGGTAGGCGTCTGGAGCGGGCCACGTTTGTTGCACGCTGATTGACCCTGTGGATCTCTAGATTTCTTGGTCTAGATGTCACACTAGGGTATCCATTTAGTGGATCTCCAAAAGTTCATTTGGATGTCACACTGGAATTTCCGTTTAGTGGATCTCCAAAAGTGATTTGGATGTCACACTAATTTTCTTTTAGTGGATCTCCAAAAATTCATTTGGATGTCACACTAAGACATTCTTTTCTCCATTGCTCTTCTAGATGTATCCATAGATGGTTGATACCTTGTTGAAATTTTAAATATTTATTTGGGGATCTCGGCACGCAGTGCGATGTCGACCCAAATAAATATTTAAAATGCCCCCCAGCCTTCAGGTACATTTGTAGATGTTGTCAGGGCGCTCAATCTGTAACTTTTGCTAGAGCCCCGAGATTTTGATTCCTTCTGTCCTGTGCTTTGTGCTGCGGACTTGGTGAAGGGTTGTCTGATTTGTCTTTGCTGACTTGTCAGAAGTTTGTTTTCCTTCTGCCCTTTGCTTCTAACTTTGACAGGCTTGATGGAGTAGATGCCGGTGACCAAAACCCTTAGGTTTGTATTAGGTCGATGGCGAGAAGTCATCGGTCCTGAGCTTTGTGCATAGCGGACTTGTTGATGACGAAATCCACTTAGTTCAGCCATAGGCTTTTCATGAACTTTGGGATAATTTTCTTCGGTCCTTTGCTTTGTGCTTTGACGGACTTGTTGAAGAAAAATTCCTTCGATCCTTGCTTTGTGCTTTGCGGATTTGTTGAAGGATTTGCAGGTTCTGGATTTGATTGATAGTACCGTATGTAGGTAGTATCTTGATCCTTAACCACTTGAGAAGACTTTAATCTGAATCACTTGAGTTTATCAGATCGGGAGAGCTGGGATTTGACAGCTCTTAGTCCTCTGGTTGCTGAGATGGGGGTTCCTCTACTACGGCCTTTCTTATGGCTTGTTGAGTAGATGGAGCTGTCAGCGATCCGGCCATATTTGGGCTTGTTGGATCCGACCTTTTACACCCATTCAGTCTTCAGACTTGAGCTATGGGAATTGCGCTTCCCAATGCTGATTTTGCTGAAGTTGACAGATTTGGAGTCATCCTTCATGGTTTTGGATTTTGGAGCCTACGAACATTCAGTAGTTGCTCGAGACTCATCTTCCCTTAGAACTTTGATTCTCCGGTCATTTAGGAGAACTTTGCAGACTACGATCACTTGGACTGGTCGAGTCAGATTAGCCTTCGTACTTTTTACAGTCTCTACTGGCGGGTTGACGAAGTGGGGGTTCCGCTACTACGGCCGTTCTTATGGCTTGTTGAGTAGACGGAGCTGCCAGCGATCCGGCCATATTTGGGCTTGTTGGATCCGACCTTTTACACCCATTCGAACCTTAAGCTTCAGGCTGTTGAAAGACTTCAAGCTTTTCCGGCTCAATTTTGTAGGAGTGTGTAGCCACAAAAGTCTCTTCCTTGACTTTTGAGTCTTGGTTGTTGGAGAAGGTGTCTCTAACTTTTGAAAGATCACCTGCATATACTTTGAAAGAGAAATCTTTGTATTCTTTAGCACAAAATAGCATTTAAATTGATAATTTTAAATATTTATTCGGGGATCTCGGCACGCAGCGCGATGTCGACCCGAATAAATATTTAAAATGCCCCCTGTCTCGCAGGGACATTTTAGAGCAGAATAGGATTGGAATTTCGAGGTTTTAAATATTTGTTTGGGGATCTCGGCACGCAGCGCGATGTCGACCCGAACAAATATTTAAAATGCCCCCAGTCTAATGGGGAATTTTGAAATGCGTTCTCATGACATAAGAGAATTTCAAAATGTAGAATATATACGCTAATAAACATGTATGAAAACATAGCTTATTAAACATGACATCTGCTTGAGCAATTCATGAATAGTATTTCTTCAGGTATCGACCGTTGATCGGCGGCATGGGCCTTTGACCATTCAGATCGATCAGTTGATAAGCTCCTCCTTGAAATACCTTCTCGATGACGAAAGGTCCTTCCCAGTTGGAAACAAATTTGCCACCAATTTTTCTGTGCGGGATGATTGGTCTTCTCTGCACCAGGACCAATTCTCCTTCTTGAAATGATCGAGGACGCACCATTCGATCAAAAGATTTTGTCATTCTTGCTCGATAGATCTCCAGGTTCTGCTGAGCTTGTAACCTGATTTCATCGAGTGCATCGAGCTCCTCCATTCTTAGACGAGCATTTTGTTCTTGAGTCAGCTCATTCTGGACAGCAACTCGAAGAGATGGAAGTTCAACTTCTAGTGGCAGTACGGCCTCAACTCCAAATACTAGAGAGTAAGGAGTGGCTTTGGTTGGCGTTTTATAAGTTGTACGATACGCCCATAGCGCTTCTGCCATTTTCGTATGCCATTCTCTTTTGTTCTTGGAGAGAATCTTTTTTAGCAATTTCACCAACGTTTTGTTGAAGGCTTCAGCTAAGCCATTTGCTCTTGGATAATATATAGAGGAATATCGCCAATCGATTTTATGCCGATCAACGAACTTGTAGATTTTTGTACTTTTAAATGCAGTTCCATTGTCTGAGATTATGCGGCGTGGCACACCAAATCTGTAGACAATATTATGGGTAAAGAAATTGATTACATGCTCAGATGTAACTTCTTTGAATGGAACTGCTTCTGCCCACTTGGAGGAGTAGTCCGTTGCTGCCAGAATAAAGCGGTGTCCCGCTGATGACGGCGGATCTATCGGCCCGATAACATCAGTACCCCAACATTCAAATGGCCAGGATGCTATTGTAGGGTGCAGCGGATTTGGCGGTTGATGTATAACATCACCGTGGATCTGGCACTCATGGCACCTCTTAGCATGATTGATACAATCTCTGACCATGGTCGGCCAATAATAGCCCATTCTTTTAATTTTGATTGCCATCTTGGGACCTGATTGGTGTGCTCCACAAAGTCCTTCGTGAACTTCTGCCACAACTTTATCAGCTTCTTTGGTCCCTAGGCACCTTAGCCACATTTGATCGAAAGCACGTCGATACAATGTGTTGTTGACAAATGCATATCGTAGCGCTCTCTTCTTGATTTGAGCAGCTAGTGATTTGTCTGTTGGCAATTTACTTTCTTTAAAGTAATTAATGAAAGGAAGTCTCCAGTCATCTTCTTCCTCGACATCAAGACAATGCCACCATGATTCTGAAGCTTGACTGGCCTTGCGCCTTTTCTTAGGAACTTGATGTTCTTCAAGTTGATATTCGAGATCAACTGGTTGGGGAGGTTGAGGATCAACTGGAGTTGTATCCTGCTGGCTTGAATTTGGTATTCCCTCTGCCTGCGGGAATTGTAATAATACTGGCTCTAGGATCCGACGATTGTGCACCATAATTATTATAGGCCATTCGTCGTCCATATTCGCCATTTCTTTAGCCAATTTAGCAAGAGAATCAGCTTTGCCATTTTGACATCGGGGAACTTGAGTTAGCTTGACAATTGAAATTTGCTTCATAAGCTCAAGAACTCGCCGATGATAACAGGCCAACTCAAACTTGGTGATTTTGTAAACTCCCAACACTTGATTTACAACAAGTTGAGAATCACCGAAGATTTGGAGATTTTGAATTCGGACATCGATTGCAATCTCCAATCCAGCTATTAGGGCTTCATATTCGGCTTCATTGTTTGTCCGAGGTTCAGTCAGACTAAATGAGAATCTCATTATGCCTCCCTCGGGTGCTACGAAAATGATTCCAATTCCGGCTTGAGCTTTTTCAAGATTTGGAGGCCGAGCACGCTTGATTGACGACGCTCCATCAAAGTACATTTCCCATACTCGTAGCATCTCCTCTTCTTCAACATTCATGATCTGCTCGTCAGGTAGATCGTCGTTGAGCGGAGAATCTGCAGGGATAGGATGTGCAGCGAGAAAATCTGCCAACACCTGTCCTTTCACTGCCTTTTGAGGGACATATGTGATATCAAACTGCAGGAGTATCACTGCCCACCTTGCCAAACGACCTGTCAACGCCGGTCTTGTCATCAAGAACTTCAACGGATCGATCTTTGATATCAAGGTGATTTTGTGAGACAACATATAATGGCGGAGCTTCTGAACTGCGAAGATCAGGGCCAAGCAATGCTTCTCGATTGGAGAGTAGCGGATTTCTGCTCATATCAACCTCCGACTGATGTAGTAGAGTGCATTCTCCTTGCCTTCTTCATTATGCTGGGCCAATAGTGCTCCGAGGGACTCTTCTAGTGCTGCCGTATACAGTATAAGAGGCTTCCCGGGGATTGGCGCCGCAAGAATGGGCGGATTTAACAGATACCTTTTGATGCTGTCAAATGCTTCTTGGCACTCTGCGTCCCATTTGAAACGGACATCTTTCTTCATTAGTTTTGAAAATGGCTGGCATCTACCCGTCAAATTCGATATAAATCTCCGAATGAAAGCCAGTTGTCCTTGTAAGGAGCGGAGTTGCCGAAGGTTCTTTGGAGGTGGCATCTCCACGATCGCCTTGATCTTGTTGGGATCGACTTCGATGCCTCGATGTCGAACAACATATCCCAGAAATTTCCCTGAGGATACCCCAAATGCACACTTGAGAGGGTTCATCTTCAGATCGTACTTTCTGATCCTTTCGAACACAATTCTCAAATCATGAAGGTGGTCTTTTCGGCCTATATTTTTAATGACTAAGTCATCTACATAGCATTCGACCTTCTGATGAATCAAATCATCAAATATACGAGTCATCGCCCGCTGGTAGGTGGCACCAGCGTTCTTCAGGCCGAAGGGCATAACTGTGTAGCAGAATATGCCTATAGGCGTTCTGAATGATGTATGTCTTTCATCTTCATGCGCCATTTTAATCTGATTGTAGCCTGACGATCCGTCCATAAAGGAGAACATATCGTAATTGGATGTATTGTCAACTAGAAGTTCTGATACTGGGAGCGGAAAGTCATCTTTCGGGCATGCCTTATTGAGGTCCCTGAAGTCGATGCAGATACGAATCTGGCCATTCTTCTTCTTTACAGGGACGATATTTGCAATCCAGTCAGCATACTTTTCTTCTCGAATGAAGCCTGCTTCTATGAGCTTCTTCGTTTCTGCAATCACCTGCTCTTCAATCTCCAATCTCATTCTCCTTGGAGCTTGCTTGACGGGTGCTGCATCAGACTTGATGGCTAATCTGTGAACTGCCACATCAGGGGATAAGCCAGGCATCTCAGCATATGTCCAAGCAAAACAGTCCCTGAATTCACAGAGGAGCTTCTTCACTTCTTCTACTTGATCTTCTGGCAAAAGAGAGCTAATGAAGGTTGGGCGAGGATCTTCCTCAGTTCCCAAGTTGACTTCTTTGAGCTCGTCCATCGTAGCAGCTTGTCCACCATCTTCCAGTTCTTCTGGTGCAGGCTCAGCTTCTACGGGTTGATCATCATAATCATCAGCTTCGCATATTTCATCATAATCATCATCAGATTTGATTTCTCCGCATGTGATTGCTTGACAAGTCTCTTTATGGAGGAATTTTCGTTTGATGAACCCGATGCCTTTATATGCATATATATCCTTTCGTCGTAATGGACGCGGACTTCTCCCATACCAGAGGCCCAAACTTGTACGAAGTTGTCGCTTGGTGGTAGGAATATTGATTTGCTTTCGTAGCATTCTTTGAATATTTTTGGTATTGAATTTGGGTAGTCTCGTAGGAAATAATTCCTCGGAGTCGAGGAGCATGCAATCCCAGTCATGATTCTCTTCTTCACGAACTCCCGTGGAATATAACACATTCCCTGGCACGGTCCCATTTTTACGGGAAGGCAGATAGAGAGTGGCGAGTTCTTCAACTTTATGCACCTCACGCGAAATAATTTTCTTGAAATGTTGCAAGGGAACACGTGTGACTATGAGGACGCTGTTTGAAATCGACAGACTGTCTATTCTTCTGGAGAACACACTCTGCACCGTATTCATGTAAATGGAGTCGTAGTCATAATCATCATTTGAAAATTCGACCTGCCTACTCCATTCATCCGTGGACCGGCATACTTTTCGAGATTTGGCAGGGGTAACATCATCTTCATCCGTGTCACTCCCAAGATGAGGTACATTCTTCTTTTGTTTAGGAATGGTTGGTGATTTGGGATGAGTTGGCGTCGCTTTCTTTCTTCCTACACGCTTCTTCTCATCTTCTTGCTTGGGTTTCTTTGCAGCCTTAAAATTTGATGCTCTAGCCTCAAGAGAACTTGACGACTTTTGCTTCTTTGGCATGAAGTACTTTGCATCTTCATAAACTGTTACTTCATGTACTGCAAAGGGCTGAATATCACCAGAGATCCTGAATTCTTCTCCTTCTCTGAGATACTTCATGCACTGGTGTAATGTTGAAGGGACAATGCCGTATTCATGTAGCCAGGGGCGACCCAATAACGCCTTGAACGAAGTGTCCACATCAATTACATGAAATTTGGCTTCCGTATGGAGTTCCCCAAATACAAGAGGAAGCATGAACGAACCAAGAGTTTTCTGCCCTTTCTCGTTAAAACCATGCACCATCAACTTATCTTTCCCAAGATGTTCCACATTGAGGCAGAGGGATCTCAGTGCCTTAAGGCTCATAAGATTTACGGAAGATCCGGGATCAATCAAAATTTGACTGATCATCATACCGTCATTCTCTGCTGTAACATACAAAGGGCGGTTGTGATCTGCCGTTCCAAGCATCATATCATCCTTGGCAAAGGTGATGATTGGCTCATTCCGAGCTTGCAAGACTTCCGTCAAGTTGCGTTCAGCAAAATATGTCTCATATCTTTCGGGGTCCTTGAGAGCTTGGATCAAAGTCTCTCGAAGGTCTTTAGACATCAAGAGGGCATCGTATATGCTGAGTTGTGCTGGGATCTTCCTCAAGTGAGATAAGATATTGTAATCTATCCCCTTAGATGAAGTCTCTTTCTTCTTGGAGTCATTTAGGATAATATCTTCATTGATAATTATCTCTTTTCCTTTATCTTTGTTAGGAATCCCCTTCTTTGGTGGAGGTAACAGTACTTTGCCACTCCTCAACTGCACCTGGGCCACCTCATCTGATTCAGACTTGTTTGATGAAGCATTCTCTTCAGAGTCAGCCATTGTTGTGTCTGGGGATTCATCTGTAGACTCGGAATCGTCTCCCAACTTCACTTGTTTCATTTGTGATTCTATGCTTGGGTCTGAATCTCCATCATCTGGAAAACATAGATCTTCTGAACTGAATTCCATTGATGATATCATTAGACATAATTCAGGGGCCGCTTCTTCAGCGTATTTCTCCCTTTCTGATATTTTTAAAGTTGTTGAGATGACTCGGCATATCTCCGTATGAAGAGATTCATCTTCGGTTTCTTCTTCCTTTTCATCTATTTTAAGCTCTTTCATAAAATCACCGAGCTTAATAGGCCTCCTGACAGTTTGGTAATATTCACCCAAATTATCAATAGCGTTTTGAGTTGCAGTCTTCTTCGCCACAGGCTTCTTCAACTTGGCTTTTTTCTTAGAAGACTTCGTCTTTGCTTTGCCAGACTTTGACGAGCTAGCTTGGACAGGTTGCTGTTTAGAAGTGGATGCTTGTGACACAGGCAACCATTTTAAGTTCAATACTGGCTCAGTAGGGGATTTTCACTTGACACCAGGAACTCCCTCTAGCTGTTTCAGCATTTTTGTTGTCTTCTTGGAGACCACAGTCTCCCATTGTTCACCTTGAATAGGTTCTTTCATTTTTTCTTTAAGCGGGAGTACGGAAGAGGACGTGACTACCCGGGTGGATTCTTTTCTGGGACGAACCAACACATTATCTGATAATGTCAGTTCTCCCCTCTTGTACATCTTTTCTAACCAATCTTTGAAGACATAACAATCTTCAATTGGATGGCTAACTACCCGATGATATGGGCAGTAGTTTGGGTCGCCACTGTGTTTGGACTCTTCAGGTCTTTTGCATTCTGGCAACTCCAGACCATTCTTGAGTGCTTGTCGGAACAATTTGGCAACACTTTCCCTCTTGAACGAATATTCTTTATTCATTTTCTCCTTGAGGGAGGGGAACGTTCTATCACCAGTTCCTATGATTTGCCTCTGGCGCTCTCCTCCACCAGGAAAGGCTCGAGGCTTGTCATTTCTTCCAAGAACCAGTTTTGGTTGAGGATTTGGATTGTAAGCCTGCTTTGATTTTTCTTCATATTGCATCGGCTACTTTCCTTTATCCACATTATATACTACCTTTTTACCTTTATCAGGTCTAGGAGGGAATGCGGAGTAAACATCATTTCTTTTAGCATCAGGCGTCTTAGCCTTTTTGGGTCTGTCAGGGAGGCTTTCAGATTTTGATAAGTTCAACTTTTCAAATTTTGCCACCCTATCCAACAGATCTTGGAAAGTAGTAATTGAAGCCATGCATAAGAAGGGTTGCATTTTGTCATCAATATTTCCTATCAACAGTTGAACTGCATGTTCTTCTTCTAATTGCTGCTCGCACTTCATGCTGAGATTGCGCCAGCGTGTTATATACCTCGTCACTGATTCATCTTTCTTCCTTTTATCAAGGGCGAGATCAGCAATGGTGGTCTTCTCTGTTGCACTGGCAAATCTTTTCACGAACAAGGCCTCCAGCTCCGCAAAGGTCTTCAGTGAATCATTTGGCAGTTCGGCATACCATTCAAAAGCAGTTCCGCTCAAGCTGCTCACGAATTGCCTGAATAGCAGAGCATCATTACCTCCTATATTTCCACATGTTGCTTTGAACTGCGCCAGGTGTTGTCTGGGATTTTTATTGCCATCGAAGATATTGAACTTCGGCACAGAATATCCCTTTGGATATGGCATCTGATCGTACTCTACTGGGTACGGGCGACCCTTTCCTACCAACTTTTCTGCTTGTTCAGCAGCTATAATGGCCTTAATCTTTTCACTGATTAAGCCTTCCAGCTGAGACGCAGTTACGGGTTCTGGGGCGCTCGCCACATTTTGGGGAGTGCGCTGGCGGGCAGGATCATCATTCTTATCGCCACCTTCAGGTACACCTTTCACTCCTGAGGCTTGAGGCGCTTGAGGATTTTGAGGATTTACAGCTTGGTTGACAGGCTGAACCGGTGCAGGACCCACAGAAGTGGTCTTCTGCATCATCTCCATCATAGCCGTCATCTGAGTCTTCATCTCAGTCATTTTATCATTTAACTGAGAAATTTCTCTGTTTTTCCTTCGCATCTGTCGCCTCATTTGATTTCTCATTTCAGCGAGTGTGATGTCTTCGCCAGCGAAGGGATTTTCTCCGACTTCTTCTTCTTCCTCATCTCCTTCTTCTGAAGAGCGAGCACTTCGGCTGGCAATAGATCTAGCCTTGTGGCGACGTCGATAAGCACGTACGCGCGGATGTGATTGCTGGTCTTCTTCATCACCATCATCTTCTTCAACATCAATGTGGCTGACCATACGAACCACCTCGATTTCCATAGTATCTTCATCACCATAGTCTTCTTCATCTTTTTGCACCTGAATTTCTGAGCGGCGGCGCCACTGAATTTCAGGTTCTTGACTTGGAATGAGTATTTCTTCAACCCGTGGACTATGATCGAAGTGAACTTCCTCTTTTGTTGAAGTTGGAGAATGACGGGATCTCCTGGAAGACTCTCCAGGATGTCGACCGTCGTTATAATTGTCGTCATTATGGGCCTTCTTTTGGACCCATTTCTGACGAGTTTTGTTAGTAGGGGCGGATCTCCGGGAGACTGCTCCGGATGTCACGCCTGATCTATCTTTTTCTTCAAAGATATTTTCTTTTCGAGGCTTCGGCCTCCAAACTTGTTTGCCTTTCCACCGGGACCTTTCGGCGGCGGATTCCCGAACATATGGTTCAGGTGTCACGCCCCGATGCTCACCGCGTGGAGCTTGTTGTTGGTAATTTCTTTGTTTGGCTATCACAACAGACGATAGCCTCTCTCTTGGAGGAGTTCTTCGGGCCTCAACAATCAGTGGCCTCTGGAACTTCTTTTTCATTAAGCCCTTCTCCTTGACTGTCTTCAGTACACGGTGTACCCGGGCAGACAGACGTTCAGGCTCTCTTATCTTCTGAGGGGCTGGAACTTCAGGTCGACGCTCCCAGAAGGATTGCTTAAGCTCACAAGATGAGCTATTTCTCTTTACCCACTTCAGGTTAGAAAACTTATTTTGAGTGGGAATATTGACTTCTGATTCTTGTGCTGGCAGATTGGAGGGATGGACTGGTACAGGTAACTGCTGAGCTCGCAGCTCTGCATTTCTCTTCCTCCTATGCCTTCTAGTAAGCCTTCCTCCAGATGAAGAAGCTTCATTATCATACCTCCCAGGTGCAACAGTCTCTCTAGGCAGGGCGGTGGTGTTTGCAGTCACCACAGAGATCTTTCTTCCAGTGACAACCCCTCTTTGCAGTAAGGGTCTCAGGTTGGGATAGCCTTTCAAATACAGAGGTTCTTCCTTGGGCAGCACCTCTGATAGTAGTCCTTTCAGAGTGGGACCTTCCAGAAGGTTCTTCAGAGTTTACGCCGTACACAGGAACGGCTGCAGCCCTTGCAGAAGCTGCTGAGAATTCAAGCCCACCAAAGTGAATGGTGGCTCCAGTATTTCCAGTCTCTATGACAGCATTTGCCAGTTGAATTTTTGGCTCCTCGTCCCAGTTGGACGGTCATTGGCGTATCCTGCATTTCCATTCTACAGAAATGAAAGGTAGGGGTTAGTGATCACATTAATACATCATCACCCCACATTTTCATAAAACAGGAATAACGCAGGACGAATGATAGCAGGAAAATTAGCATGGAATTGAAAACCCTGCTAAACGAATTTCCATTGATCTTATTTAAAAGATTCATTTTCAGGAAATTTAAAATTTGATTTGCTTGCTACTGTCGGGACCTTTCAGTGATGGATCTTTGGACATAAGGACCAAATGTCACATCCTGATGTTCATCGTATATAGCTCAATATCGTCATCATCATTTTTTTTTTACTGCTACTATATCATTTAGACAACTAGCCAAAGATGGAAAGAGAAACCAATCCCCAGCGGAGTCGCCAGAAATCTGTGGGCTCCAAAAATCCGGCCCCGGCCTCCGCTCGCTCTTCTTCTTTTTCTATTCGGCGAGGGAGTTTTAACGGACTAAGTTCCGGGGTAAATTTTGGAAGGCAGATGAGTTTGTAGATAAGACACTACCCAGAGATTTCGCCCTCATTTTGCGAGGACTTTATGATCTGAGTTCTGGTTTCCTATAGGCGCAAGCCCCTATAGTTAATTACCCCTCCCGATCACGAGAGAGAACTTTCGATTAAGGCTAGTCATCAATCAGATTCATATAGAAATACGTGTATCTGGCATATAGTAGCAGCAGCATAGGTTTGGGTATTAAAAATTGGGTTTTGATTTGGGAATGTTTTGATATTTGGAAAGTTTGATATTTAAAATAAAAATTGCACCATCTTGTACTTAAAGCGGATGGTGGGGGAATGGATGATAGACCCGATCAAGATCCCATGGTTCCGTCGTCCCGGGCCATCGTGGTCCCTGGTCTACTTAGTCAGAGGAGGTAGTCGACCCAACCTGACAGAAGGATCCTTGTCGGCAGCCATGGGTTGCTTCGTCCAAGGGGACCTTGTAGACCGGGGTTGAATGTTTGTCTAAGGGGACAAATTTGAATCCACCTTAGCTAACAGAGGGCTTTGTGCCCTATCGATCATATCCTATTGATTCATATCTCAAGGATTTGATGTCAGTAAAGAGCGTATTGGCTCTGGCCATAACCGATATATCGTGGTGCCATTTGGCGGCGAAACCACGCGGTTCAGAGGGCCCTGGGTCGTCGTAACCGTTTATCCTGCGGTGGCCATTTAGCGGCAGACCGCCGGTTAGAGGACACGTACAACGTCCTTACTGGCAGGAGATTGTTTGAGAATGGATCCTAGTGATATTTTCGACTAGGCATTTCGCTCTTTGTGAGCTAGAGTTTATTTGAATTTGTCCACCCCGGCAAACTATTGCGGAGGGTGGATGGATTTTGCTTTAAGCCTTTGATGGATTGATTTCAGATTTAAATATGGGCTTTGGGATTGTGGAGCTTTAGATTTTGATTGGACTTTTGGGAGGCATTTTTGAATGCCTGAAATTAACCCCTCCGGTTGAGATCATATTCAACACGGCCATCATCGGGTGTGACCTCCAGGTCAATTGAAAAATATTGGATTTTGTATAGGTTTGAGTGATTTTTGAAATATATTGTGGACACCTTACGGTTGAAA